>JANHFN010008876.1:76309-91688 GCA_032468175.1 Toxicocalamus goodenoughensis | reverse complement strand
CAGAATTCCCCAGCCAACTCTAGATTTGTACTATGCGGGCTAGGGAATTCTGGGAGTTGAAGTCCATCCATCTTCAAGTTGGCAAGGTTGAAAAACACGGCAGACATTTTCTTCTCCTTTCCTGTTCTTTGAGCTTGATTTTGAAGAGAAAAGCACCTATTGAAGGAGACTGAAAAGAAGTTACAGTGCATTGTCAAGATTGATGGAGTTTAGAACCCCCACTTAAGTCTTCCATTTTCTTTAAGATTCAAATACATCCTTAGTTTTACTTACAAGTAGGGCAGGTCCAAATGTAAGAAAAGGCTGTTGTCACACTTTATGTATCATTTGGAGGAGGACAGCTATTAGTTTTCACTTTGGTATTAAGCATGTGTATCAAACACACACATTTACAAATCTGAAATTCATACTGATTAATGCCCATTGAGAGAAGAGATTTAAAAATTAAAAATAACACAAGAAACATGCTAGCATTTTATGAATTAACAGGATAAGTTCAACCTTTCTGTGAATGTTGTGTCTCAGGGTGAAACTTACCTGTCCAGCAATGCCAGCAAGGTAAGTCGATCGTACCAGATTTTTATCCATTTGCCAGGAAAAACAATAAATTTGTAAAACTGTCTATTAATTTTTCTTTGAGCTGATGAGCATGAAGAATCCTCAAGGTCTTCGCTAAAATGCTTTCAACATGAAATTAAAAATAAAAGAATTGTATATCATTTTCATAGCACTGCTTTGTATAAAGATAGAGCTTTGATACAATTTGATAGTTTGTTTCTTTTTCAGTGGATATAATCAAACAATGATCATAGTCAATATTTTCTTACAGGTTAACTTTTTTTGGTAAACATGAGTATATTCAATCTTGCCTAATTTCTTGCACATGGCAAATACTGGGAGGTTTTTACTGCTCTTATAAGATTATCAATTGAAATACACCAGAGCAAAACAATCTAAGTCCCCCAAGATTGCTCAGTGTGTGACATTTAAGTGTTGCCTATAATTTGAGCACAAATGGCATTACATTTGGAAATACTGGGGAAAGTATTTTCCTTATTTTATTTAGAACCAATTTGGTGTGGTGGTTAAGAGACACTAGGCTAGAAGCCTAGAGATCAGGTTTATTCAGGCAATCAAATGAGACAATACCTACTTAGAGGATATTCATACTATACATACATACATACATACAATAAAATTTCTCAGAACAAAGTTGTTTTTGCTCCTTTAAAAAAAATCCATCAAATCAAATTTAAAAACCCTTTTTGTCAACATAAAATTTAGTATAATAGCTGATGCTTAGTGGAAAATTAACTATTCTTCCATTTGCATGCTATAACAAGCTTACACCAACCTCATTTGAAAGGTGCAAGTTTATATAGCTAGACTGGAAGATATTCACATTTTCTAAAAAAAAAATATAGGTACTGAAATGTTACATGGTACCCGGTGGGTTTCAGAAAGAGCTCCGCGTGCCAGCATCAGTAAGAACTGTTGTTGCCGTGCCCTTCGTCCATGATCTCCAGTAGATACTTCTTGGATCTCTGAGGTAGTTGTACTAGAGGAGCTGAAATGGATTTCACTGTACGCATAAAAATAAAAAGAGATAAAAAGAGTAGAATTAATTAAAAAGTATATGATTAATAACAATTTGGAGTGTCTGCAGGGATGGGGTGATAAAGAAAAGTCAAGATGATAGGATGCAACCATGAGATCATAGCTACCATCTTGATTCCCACTCACCCACCCAGACACCCACAAATCTATGGGGAAAAAACCAAGAGGCTTCAGAGACTGACCATATTATCTGGGGGCTCCCCCAGATTCAGGGAAAATCTTATTCCAATTTGTTAACTTCAGAAGGGCAATATGAGTTTGCTGAAATTCCTTCTACAAATGTGCCAATAGCTGACTGAAGACATTAGAATTATGCAGATAGCTCTCTTGTTCCTCCCAGGTCACTGCTTATGACACCTGTGACACTTGATAACAGCTTAAACAATAATTGCATAGTTTGATCAATATTTGTAGGCTGTGTAGATGCCTATCCAAACAATCATGAAGGGCAAAGCAGAGGATTTTTTTGAGGTAGGACATACTTTTTAAAAACTGCTTCTATCTTATACCTTTGGGATTTATTAGAGGTTTGAAGGTAAAAAGAAGAAGCAGACCCATCAATCAAACAGGCCTTTGGGTTCAGACCCAATATAGAGCAATATAGAATTGATTCAAACTATATTTTCAAAATTATAATAGGGCTGGCAAAATGTCACCCTAGTTTTTTGGTTGCTGTAGATTCAACCATTGAAAGAAATAATAATTAAACCAAACAAGTCCTGTTTCATGAATGAAACATAAAGTTTGATTTCTAGTGAGTTTCTGTGCATAACCGAATTGGCTAACTGCAAGAATATAGAAATAATATAAAATAATATAAAATATTATTAATCCAATAAATGCAATAAAATTAATACAATTAAAAATCATTGGGAGTTCTTAACCAATGTACAGAATTATTATTGATTCACAAGTACTCTTCAAATGTTTATTTGAAAATTAGAATGCCTGACATAGAAACCAACTCAAATTCAGCTCTGGTAAAATTATGTGGATTGTCAGCTTAGCTAATATATTGGTCTCAAATAATGAAAGAAACAGCACAAGTAAAGTTTTAATTATGGCAATTTTAGAGAAACATTTTAAAGACTAAAGTATCATTGAAAAGAATGGGGTTTATGAGTAAGCATGCATAGAATTGTATTCTATGACATCCCATTTACACTGTGTATGAAATTAAAAATCATGGAATTTTGTGGATGTAATTGAAAGAGATTGTCTGGCTAATTGGTCTGTTAAAACAGGTGTATCTTATATTAACTATTGCAATTTTCAGAATAGCTTAAGATTCTAAATCAGCTGAGATCTATAGTTTACAACTGTACCTCAAACACAACTTTTAATATTATTTAATGTTCTATTTAGACTACTTGCAATCTGGTGTCTAATATGAAAAAAAATCAATAAAATAGAAGCCAGAAAGATGAGATAAATACTTTCTATTTTTTTTCTTGTTCTTTTCCTTATGACCTAAAATGATACATCTGCCCTAGAGTTGACTATTCTGTTAAAAAGATTTTGACTGCCACCATGTGGCAAAGTTTTTTTGCATTTACTTTCCTTTTTATTTGACACACATGGTATGATCTGATCTTGTGCAATCCTCTCCTCCCAGTTCCCAGAGCCTTTAGACCAGAGGTAGTCAACCTTTTTATACCTACCCCCCACTTTTGTATCTGTTAGTAGTAAAATTTTCTCTAACTGCCACCGGTTCCACAGTAATGGTGATTTATAAAGTAGGGGACAAAACCCTTACTGCCCACCATGAAAGCTGGAATGCCCACTAGTGGGCGGTAGGGACCAGGTTGACTACCACTGCTTTAGACAAAGGTCACATTAACCAATAATTCAAGGAACTGTAATCCCAACCATACCTGAATGGTGCCAGATAGGGCAGTGATGGCAAACCTTTTTGTTGTGGTGTGCCGAAAGCACGTACGTGTGAAATAGCGTGCACGTGTGCCAGCAGCCACAATGCAATGCACCATGCCTCCCCTGTGCATGAGTGCGCAACACACACACTCCACCCCTTACCTGCACTGCACATGTGTGCGCCTCCCAGCTGATTTTCTGGAAATATCAGAAGTGACCAAACGGGCCTGTTTTTCGACCTCCCAAGGCTGCAGAGGCTTCCCTAAAGCCTCTGGAAGGCCGAAAACAGGCCAAAAATCAGCTGGGAAGCGCACACATGCACAGCGCAAGTAAGTTTGGCTGGGGCTCGTGTGCCCACACAAATGGCTCTGTGTGCCACCTGTGGCATGTGTGCCATAGGTTCGCCATCATGGAGATAGGGTAAGACTGATCTATAACAAGAGTTTCTCATCCTTGGCAACTTGAAAATGTGAGGACTTCAATTCTCAGAATTCCCCAAACAGGCGTTCCAGAATTCACCACCCATCTAGGGTGGGCTAGGGAATTCTGGGAGTTGAAACCCATACATCTTCAATTTGGCAAGATTGAGAAACACAGATCTAGAATATTTATTTATTTATTTATTTATTTAAACTTTTAGAATATTAACTGAGAACCGGTGTGATATAGTGGTTAAGATGTAGGACTAACATCCTGAAGACCCAGGTTCAGGTCTACTCTTAACACTCACTGCAGACTTTTGGCTAATTATTCTTGCAGTCCAACCTATCATGCAGGGACATTGTTGGAAGGGAAAATTAGAAGAGGGAGCCTATATGTACACTTTGAAGGAAACATGAGATATAAGTCCACTAAATCAAATCTATTTTTTTTTGCTAACCTACTGATGATAAAATGTAAATATATTGAAGCATCTTGACACATAATTATGTAATTATGGAAAAAACGTTTGTCCCTAAAGAATGCTTTTTAAGAAATGCTGACTGAAACAACACATATTTGATTCACAAACACAAAAGAAATCCTAATTTCCATCCCATCAAGGAATATTCATGAAGTGGCTCTTTCCTGCCTTCTCCTACAACCCCTCCCATTTCTGAACTGGGGGACAAAGTTTCAGATTTGGCCCAAATTATGCATCCTGGTTGGTAAAGGTCTCTACACGGGCTGAAATTAGTGCCATGGTAAATGCACCTTTGAATGAGGAGGTGCTGTTATTCTCACTGAAAAAGACAGTAGGGCATATCCTCCTCAAGAAGGCATAACTCAATTTTGATATGCACACCAAATCATGAGGAAAATAGTCCTCTTCCACTATTAGGTGGGATTATACTTATTATAAGAGCTGTGGCAGTGTAGTGGTTAGAATGCAGTACTGCAAGCTAACTCACGGCTCACTCCAGGAGTTCGATTCTGAGCAGCTGAGGGTTAACTCAGCCTTCCATCGCTCCGAGGTCAGTAAAATGAGGACCCAGATTGTTGGGGGCAATATGCTGACTGTAAACCGCTTAGGGAGGGCTGTAAAGCACTGTGAAGTGGTATATAAGTCTAAGTGCTATTGCTATAGACTACCTGTATTGCAACAGTAACTTATATCACAGGAAAAAATTGCAAATACAGAATAAATGTGGTACTGGCATAAAATTAAGATATTTGTTAAATTATTTACAGGATATCATATAAAACTTATTCCTTTACTTTTATCCTAGATATCAGTTCAATGTCATAATAAGAGTAGATGAGTGCTAGATAGCCCATTTTGTAAATAAGAAGTCCTAAGTTCAAATACAGACAATTATAATTAGAAGTTGGAGAAATACTATGATTTATTGAACACAATACAGAGCTTGAAGAAGAAAATATCTAAATTATTATACAACAGAGTCTATGTCATTCACATATGGATATTTCATGAAAATGATATTCCCAGTGTTTAATTTTGGAAAACCAAGCAACCATTCCAGAAATGAAATCCAGCACATGAGGAGCTTACTTACTGAGCATTGGAGATGCAATCATAGATGGGTGAATTTTCAATATTTCCTTCTGCTTGACTCCTTAAGTACAAGGACCTCATTTCTCCTTCAAATAAAAGGAGACACAATCTGTTGAGCAATGATCTGCCATGCACTCAGTTTTATAACTGAGAAATTATAAAATTAGAAGGCCAGCTTTCCAGAAATAGAAATCCTATCTTAAGGTATCCTTGTCAATGACTTGCATTCTCTCAGCTCTATCTGATAAGACAAATTTCAGCACCATTGTAGCTGCTGCAACACAATCATTTTAAAATGTCCCTTGGCAACAATCCTCTTGTATCAGCCATGGAGAAACCAGAACAATGGCATCTGAAAGGGTAGGTGTGTTAGCAAGTTTGTTAAAGCTTAGATTTGGCTATTAAAATTTAGTGCCAGAGTTTAACTCTGAAAGAAAGAGGTGGGTTGAGGGGAGAAGCTAGAAGGAGAGAAGTTCATAGACTGAGCTGGAATTGGGAAAATGTTAAAGGGAAGACAGAAAGTCCGTGTTTCATTAAGAGAGTATGGATGGGTGCTATGCTAAGTGTAAAGATTAGAATCTGGATGGTCTTGGGTACTGGTGGCACTGACATTCATCCTCTGTACCCATCGGCCACAGCACATTTAAATGCTATAAAAGAGAGTTTGTGGAATAGAATCAGAAAGGAAGGCAGAGAACAAGGATGGCTGTTGCAGCATCTGGAACCCAAAGTGTAAAGGGAGAAACAGAGAAGAAAAAAAGAAAGCTTCGAAGAAGTGGAGAGGAGAGGAGAGGAGAGGAAAGGAGAGGAGAGGAGAGAATGGGTGGACAAAATAAAGTGGAAGAGTTAGGAACTGTGCCAAGAGGCTATGAAAAGGGTTGTTGTTGGGGGGAAAGTAGGAGAAAGGTGTATTGCATGTTTGCCCCCTTGAGTAATTTGTAAAAATAATAAATGTGGGAAATAAATAAATGCACACATACACACATACATACTTGGACTGCTTATGGGGCATATTTGAAGTGTTGGTGATAACCTTCCAAACCTTAAATGTATAGGATCTATACATTGAAAAAACCTATCACAGATCTCTAATTGCCATGTCTCAATAGAATCCTGGGACCTATTCAGATACATGAGTCCGAGAAGCTAATCCACATGCACATAGAAACCTAAGTGAGTTATCCAAAGGAAAAGCTTCCCCAATTCCTTCTTTTGAGATTACCTTTTCCATCTATGAAGGAATAGATGTGCATTGCATCCACTGACATCTCTTCTTGCACCGATGCTTCAGGGCCACTTATGACTTGCAAGAGGGAACTGTCTGGCTGTGAAGTTACCCGATAAATGATCTGTCGTTGTCTGGTGCTCTGGTAACTTGTCAAAATATCAATAAGAAAAAAAAGGGGGGGAGAGTTTCAAAAGCAGCAGGTGAATTCTTTCTCTGCCCCACCCTAGCAATTTCTCATGAAACCAAGAAAATAGAGCAAATGAAACTTGACGTGAACTTCTTCATAATGCATATGGCCAACACATATTACTGCATACTTGAAAAATAAGAACATAGTTCTTACTGGGCAGTGAACTTTATTGATTCTGGCATCACTGGATTAACATTAGTACAATCCTGAGTTTCCATCTCGGTTTTCTCCTGTTTACAGGAACCATGATTTTCATTTTTTCCTGTTGTCAATGCACCCTCTTTTTTTTCTCTTAGAAAGCCATCTGAAAGACACAGAGAAAACTTTCCATGTACAACCTGGGAAAATACTTTGCTTGTATTTTTGTTTCCTGAATAAAAAGATCTTGACACCATTACCATAGAAAAATGCCAGACCTTTGAAAGTCAATTTATGATTACATTAATTCATACCCCCCACACCCCAGAGATCAAAGTTAATAAATGTTTTGGGCCAAGCACTTACATATGATGAATGATGTCCACTAATGATGCTGAAAAGTAGCAATATTATAAGTATTAAATGAACCATCTGCTGTCTTTTCATTTATGCTTGTATGGATTGATGGCAAAGTGACCTGAGTCTGTAGGAAATGTGACATTAAATCTTTCCTAGTCCTCCTTTTCTGTCTCTTTGATTTTACTGTCAGCTTCAGTCCAGATAGATTTTCCTTCTCCTTCTTTTTTGCCCTGTAGTCCTCATTCTTAAATTCCATACCTGTGATGGTGAATCTATGGCACCTGTGCCACATGTGGCACGCAGAGCCATTTGTGCGGGCATGCGAGCCCCAGCCAAACGTACCTGCACTGTGCATGCATGTACCTCCCAGCTGATTTTTTGCTCGTTTGAGGCCATTTTCGCCCTCCTGGTGGCTCGAGGGAAGCCTCTGCAGCCTTGGGACAAAACAGGCCCATTTTCAGCCTCCTGAGCCTCCAGAGGCTTCCCTCGAGCCTCCGGGAGAGCAAAAATGGCCTCCCCGAGGCTCCAGAGGCTAAAAATGGGCACTTCTGGTATTTCCAGAAGGCCCGTTTTTCAGCCTCCCGAGGTTCTAGAGGCTTCCCTCAAACCTCCAGGAGGGTGAAAATGGCCTCAAATGGAATGAAAATCACCTGGGAGGCACGTGTATGCACAGTGCAGGTAAGGGGGCAGGGCGGGGGTGTTGCGAGTGCATGCACAGGGGGGACAGGGTGCATTGCATTGTGGGTACTGGCACGCACGCTTTTGGCACACCACAACAAAAAGATTCACCATCACTGTCCTATACTCTGTCTTCTTCAGATATCTCTTGTATGCATTTTACTGCCTTCTCCTATTTCTGGGACAATAGACTTCTCTTTTTAAAAAAATCCTATTCATTTATTACCAGTTCTCCAGTTTAACCTAATCCCTTTAATATCTAGCTTTGATTGTCTTAATGCTAATGCAATATTTCAACTATTTTGTTGCTTGCTTTCAGCCTCTAGATCTCTATGATTCTTATCCACTTACTTATTGGTGAAATTACTTTTCCCAGAAGTTGATAGAACCACATACGAAAAGACCTGCTGCCAATCTAGTCCAACTTTTTATGTTATTCAGCAGCAACCAATCAGATATATCTGGGAAATTCAAAAGCACAAACAGCTTTTGCTCTGCTCCCATTAGTTCTCCACTATGTTAAGTAAGAGACATACTATATTTAAGGAGATACTAAAATGAATAGAATGGAAAAACAGATCATTCACAAGTTTATGTAATAATCCTTTAAAATCACCTAAATTGGTAGCCAGCACCAAATTAAACGGCTTAACTTTCTTTATCTTCATTTTTTTTCATTTTGATAGATTATCCTAGATTCTAATATTGTAAAAGAGAAGTTTATTTAGTAAGTAGCTGAAAATTGTTTTATAATATATGGTTTATTTTGCAATCTGTGATCAATCAACGAGCTATTCTGTTCAAAGCTGTAGGGCCATATCCTATAATATGTGTGTGTGTGTGCGTGTGTGTAATTTTATATGCACACACACTTCTAAAGAATCAATTGCGTATAATTGTAAGAAGAACTCCACTTGCTCTTCTCTAGAGGAAACCATGAAATGTAACAAAGAGTAAAAACAGCAAATGACAATTGATATCCACTATGCAAAGAATCCACCAGAGTTGGGTGGCTCTAGCAGGTTTGAATGAATAAATAAATAAATGAACACTATAAAGTGGTACCTAAATCTAAGTTCTATTGCTATTCTTATAGCCTGGGTAAAGAAATGTATAGTTTTTTTCCCTAACCCAGTAAAAGACCGAAATAAAAATCAGCAAGGAGACAATGTGTCTTCTTAAAAACTAACCAAATATGGTACCCAATATACAGTACATCTAATGAAGCCCAAAAAAATCTTATCCATCTTATACCAATTAAGAATTTATTGATACTTATTTTAGCATGAGTGGAAACTGCTTTTATTGCACATTAATTCCTCACATTCTTTGTATGCACTGGAAAATAATAATTTGAATTATGCACTGTACCTCCAGCTAGCCCTTTATCTTTTGCAGGCTCTGCTTTCAAATCTGGTGCTGTTGGCTTTGAAGTGTTGATGGATTCCAGCAGCGAAACAAATTCTAAGAAATTTGATTCATTTGGTATCTGCCCTTCTTTAGCTTCCAGGTCAGATTTTGAGGTGGGCAAAAGTTTTTCTTTTCCATTAACAGTCTCTGATGAGTTCTTATTTAAAAACACATCTGTCCCACTATCCACACTGAGAACACGAGCATGTCTTTTCTCGTGAGTTGTTTTATATAAGGGGACCTCCAAATTCCACTGGCCTTCTTCTGGGTCTTCTAGAATTTCAGAAGCATTTCCAGGACACATCATTCCTTCATGACTGTTCGATGGGTTGTCACTGATTTCCTTTCCAATATTGTCTTGTTCACCAGATTCATAGCCAGAACATTGATTAGACGACACATTTACGTTTAAATTCTCTGGGGTTCTCAAACTTTCACTTACTTCTTGAAAAGCATGGCCTCCATTGTCCTCAGATAGATCAAAAGTAATGACAGGGATCATCATCTGGTTGTTGCTTTGTTTATTGTCTTGAACTGTTGCAGCCACAGCAGATTCTGGATCTGAACCAGATTTCTCCGGACTTGACTGTTTCATGAGGTGCGAGCCCTCTAAATCAGTAGCTGAGTTATGGGTGCTACTCATGGTGATAACTATTTTAATGGGTTCATGTAGTGTAAATGGATCCCCAGAATGAGAACTGTCCACCAATGCAACAGCGATCTCACTTTCCGATTCATCAAACTGTGTTTTCAGGTCATCCATATAGGAAGAGCTTTCTGCAACTCTCTTAGTCTCCACAGTATTGCACTGAGGAAAACCAGTTCTAGTGCTGTCTTGAGCCGACCCATCCAATAAATTCTCTTTCCTTAAACATGTAGGATCGTTTAAATCCTCTAAAAAGAGGACAGGACTGTCCATACTCCAAGGCTCAAAAGAAATGCCTGTTTTTAAAATATCACACTGGGACAAAGAAAGATTTGGCAATTTTGTAACAACCACATCTTTATCCAGTGGAGCATCTTCTTCTGTAAAGTTAGAAGGTTGTTCCTTCTCTTCTTTTTCTTTTGTTCCACCATTGATAATAGTCTCCATAGCATTCAGCTTGTTTACCATTACTGGTGTGGTGGAACTTGGCACACCTGTCACGGAAGCAGGCAAAATATTGTCTTTGATACAGGGTGAGGTCAACAATACTGGCGGGACAAGTTGTTCTTCTGAAACCAGTACTCCTAGTAAAAACAGACAAAGAGATACTGCATATCAACTTTCTCAGAAAAGACATTCCAGAAAAATTCTTTAAAATTGGCATTTAATGTGCAGTTAAATCCCATTGCTTGGAATGGAAAGTGAATATGTCTCAATTTATTTTGACAGCACCTATTATTTTTTTCAGAGTTAGAGTCTACAACAAATAATATAGATCAATAGAAAGTCATGAAAATATGTTCAGTATATAACATTACTTTTTAAAGGTAAAAACCCTTTATTTGTTCGTTTATTCAATTTCTATAGCTACCTAACTTAATCAGGTATCTTCAAAATTCAAAAAATATTGCTATTAAAAATTCTGAAAACACAAAGGCAATTATATATGTGTTCCAGGATAATGATGCGAAATGGAATTTGGATCAGTCACTGGAGCCCATCTTCAGGGAATTTGTCTAATGGAATATGTGCCTTGGGCTGTTTTGTGAGTCGTGTTTGTGAGTCGTGCATTGTTTTCCTATTGGCTGATTGGCATGTTGATGGTTGACAATTGGCTATCATTTCCTTGTGCTGCCAAGCCCTCAGCTCCTAAGTATTTGATAAGCTGGTGGTAATTCAGTGCTCCTGTTAACTGACAAGGGGACTTTTTCCTGGACTTCAATTACTTTCCTGGCTATCTTTGTGCCTGGATGGCCAACGATCTTAGTCACTGCAAAATTAAATGTGTCCTTGTTTGTTGCAAGGTGAGACTACCAATGAGTTTAGGTCTTCTGGCCTGACTGCTGGCTTGTGTTCTTGCCATCTAGTGGTTAGACAAATGGGGAGGAAGCTAACCAGCAGATTGCAAGAACACAAGTAAGCAACCCAAACTCATTTGTAGCCTCATATTGCCATAGTTGTGCAGCTCTGCCATAGAACAGTGTTTGTGGCATACCTTTCAGATCTTCAATGGTTTCTTGAGCTGGCAGGTTCTGAAATGAAACACATCAATTAAAATGACGTGAACTGTAAATGTAACATTACATGAGTTTCAGAGCAACAATAATTTAATTATGTTCCATGTTCCATTAAACCAATGGAATCTCAATATTAATGAATAAAACCATTGGATTTGAATATACAGCAAGATAGCTTGCCAGACAACCACATTTACAAGAAAGTATTGGCATTGGGTTATCTGTTTTCACAATAAAAAGAAATCGGCAGTAGAAGAGAATATTTTCGGTCCAGGGTTGAACTGTGGGGTGAACTGATGATATTACCTTGATAGTTAATGAAATAACTGCAAGAAAACAAGCAGGCTCAGACAGCAACAAGGATCATCACAGAAGAAAATTAAATAATTTTGACTAAAATTGGAAATTATAAGGTGGGGAAGGATATCATTCCTGTGGATTGATACAGAGCTTCTACTATGATGGGGAACTAATCCAGTGAAATAGTTAAAGTGTTAAATATAGACCAAGATGTCCTAAGATGTTTCCATTGAACCATGAAGCATGCTAGCTGATCTTGGGCTAATTATTCTTTGTTAGACTAGGCTCTAAATATAAATAAAGTTTTTGGATTTGTTCTGCCACAAGACATCACCTTTGTGAAGAGGCAGGGGAATTATTAGAACAAGTCCCAGATTCAGTTTAACAATCCCCAGCATTCTTCTACTCACTTGAATACTCCGTTCTCAGCGCTGATGACATTTTCCCACAAGGCCCAGATCCAAGATTGTTTTTCCCCATTTTCAATTTCCCTGTTACTTTCAGTAATCATTTAGAATTTGGGACTGTTGTGCTTTCAAGTTTACTTCCAGAGTAATTGCCAAAATGAAAAACAACTGGAGTTTCATGAATGTCATGAGAAGAAAATTCCACTCCCTTCTCTACTCTTCCTGGAATGAAGCAAAATCTATCATAACAGTTTCCCTGTTCCTGCTTCTCTCCAGGGGCAACAGTTTTCCAACATGCAAAACTTTGAAGCACTATGCATATATTGTTTTATTAAGAAAAAAAAAGAAATTGTGGGAGGTGGCTATTCTTTTTAAAATAAAATCCATGTTGCATGTGTTGTTGTAATACGACACCAATGGCATATATAGAGTGAAAAATACAGACATATTATTATAGACAAATGTTTACCAACCAGGCTTACCGAAGGGTAATGAGAGAGGATAGCCTGCCCTTTGATGCTATTATGGATGGTGGGTGTTGAACCATTATGCTTGGTCTCTTCGACTGCACCACTGTCTCCTATGTTATTGCTGTTCAAAATAATACATATGCAAAAAAGTTAATTATCATTATTAGATAAGGAATAAATCATTCTCAAAGATGCGGTGTTTACTACAAGCTGATTCAGAAATGCCATTAACTTTCTTCAGGGACAATCTGAAACATCTGCCTCGTTGGCTCTTAGGTAAGTATCAAGTAATCTAGGAAGGCCCAGCCATAATGGAATGGAAAACAAAAGCTTTGTATGGAGAAGTTTCATTTCCCAGCCTTTCTTGCTTCAGGGATGAACTGTCGGGTACACTGATGATCTTACCTAGTTGGGTAATGAAATGTCTGCAAGAAAAGAAGCAGGCTCAGAAACCACCAAGGACCCCACAGAAAGAAGTTAAATAATTCTTACTAAATACTAGAAATTATAAGGTGGAGAAGGATGATTGATACAGACATTCTACTATGATGGAGAGCTACTGCAGTGAAATAGTTAAAGTGTTCCCATTGCACATCCCTGACCAATATATACCAGCTGTCTGATTCATGTAAGGCAGCTTCCTATGGATCCTTTAGGTTTTAAAAAAAATCTTCTTACTTTGTTTCTTGTTATTGGACATAATGAGCTCTGATGCAAACAGGGGTATGTATAGTATTATTAGAAATATAGCAGTAATGCCAATCAATTATTCTTCAGGGAATCATATTATTATTTTCCTAAAATAGCTGTTTGTCATGATCAACAAACATGTTATGACTAGATAAATTTCTAGCATCCATTTGATCCCATGATTTTGGAATAAATGATTCATCAGTAGACTCTCATCACATACATGAGGTGCATATTTTAAGAATACACATACAGAATGAATTCAGGTAATACTAAATAGCCTTTTATAGAAAAGTAAACTTACCTGAGATTTTTATGCTGAATTGCATTGTCTCTTTTATCTTTTTTATTTTGTTTCCCTTCCTTACAAGGGAGCTTTTGTTGAATCATCTCTCCTTTGTCAAACATCAGGTGCAGGCGGTAAGAGATCATCTTTATTATCATGAAAAATAAGGTCACAGAACCACAGTAGATGACAGCTGTAATGGTAGTGGGGGGACATGCCTAGACAGAAGAATAGTGGTCAAGCTCATCATCAAAAATGAACTGAGCATTTTTTAAAATAACATGACCGTGATTAATATTGTTGTGCTTTTTAAAAAAAACTACAATTATACAGCTGATATTTGCCTTGTTCCTTTGCTAATTGTTTGAAATGTGTCATCTGTAGAAGCCTGTAAGATACTGTACATTATTATTATTCCTTTTCAGGTTTTAGAGAAGAGAGCTGGGGTTGAAAATATCACTTGCTAATAGAATTCATGGCTGATGAGTGGATTAGAGATTATAGTTAAATGTGCTAGTGATTGTCATGTTATCATTTTTCTTTAATGTTAAGATATTATGCTTTGTATTTATTTCATAGTTTTTTGGTTTAACTCTCCAAAATTAGGATGCATAGATGCATGTGTGAGTGAGTGAAAGAAACTTTCCTTGAGCGTATTAACATCGTAAATCAAACCTTAGGTATTATACTCAAGACTGACAGAATTACCCATTAACTCTTTATATACCCCATTTAATTTTGTTCGTCAGCCCAGAGCCTGAAGAAAAAATGTGGGAGCAAAGCACAAGCAATTCAAAGTTCTGTAATAAGGGGCAGAAATATTTTTGTTACAATTAATAATAAAGCCATCACAGCTGATAAACTTTTGAGATTCCCTTTTCGGGTCACTGCTTTTTGTCACTTAAATCCTTTCCCTCAAGTCTTTCCTCTGCACCCAGGAATCCATCAAGTCCCTTACCTATATCCTGGTAAATAAGAAGGCAACATGTGCCTCTTCCCCAAACCAGAGGCCTACCAGCAGGATCTCTCATCCTCCTTTTCCTTGTGTGCCCAGACCTCCTGCCGGCCGATCAGACTCACCAAGTGCAGCGCCATGGGCAGCAGCAACAAGAACAGCCAGAGGTAGAGATGGCAGCTGTTGGTGAATTTGCTTTGCTCTGGATCGTGGTACCAACCTCCAGTCAACGCTGCCCACACTCCCTGCCGGAGCAGCTGCACTGCCTGGGACACCATCGCCAAAGCCCTGCGCGCAAAAGACCTCCGGCTCAATATCCTTGCCGTTGCTCGGGGCGGCGGCTCCCCCTCCAAAGATGCTTCTCGGCGTCGGGCATCACACGAACCTCCATGCCGGATGCTAGAAGGATTTTCCCATCATCCTTTGGGGGGGAGCCCAATCCACCAACCGGGTCTCCTGTCAGCCAAGGATGCAAAGCAAAGGCGGTGCCCTTCTCGACTCCGCCCCACCCCCACCCCCAACTCTTACAGCAGATGTGACTGAGTGGGGCAAGATTATATACCTGGAAATGGCAATGCTGCTTTAATGAGCCACCCGTAGATGCTGTCATGCTCTGTCG
>JANHFN010008876.1:30090-43775 GCA_032468175.1 Toxicocalamus goodenoughensis | reverse complement strand
TTGATGACTCTTTTGACTTCAAGTAAAAATATGTTGTAATGGTCTTCAACAGTATTGCATCCAGTGAATAGAAATTGAAAGTGAATGGATGAGTAAAAAGTGGACCCAGATTGTTGGAGGATAATATGCTGACTCTGTAAACCGCTTAAAGAGGGCTATAAAGCACTGTAAAGTGATATATAAGTCTAAGTGCTATTTGCTATTGTTACTCTGTGGCTTCCGTGGTAGGAAAAGGGCATTTTGTGGGTCCAATAATTCACAAAACTCTCCCATGTGGTTAGTAACAGTTTCTTTTACTCTGTAACTGTTGTGTTGTATGGAAAATAGTACACATGGTTCTTAGCCATAGGACTGTTGGAGACAGTACAGGTAGTCCTCAACTTATAACAGTTCATTTAGTGACTGTTCAAAGATACAACGATACTGAAAAAAATGACTTATGACCATTTTTCACACTTACAACCAATGCAGCATCCCCATGGCCACATAATCAAAATTCCTATGCTTGGCAACTAGTTCATATTTATGACCGTTGCAATGTCCTGGGGTCATGTGATCCCCTTTTGTGACCGTCTGACAACCAAAGTCAGAAGGAAATCCATATTCACTTAACGCAGTGATTCACTTAACAAATGTGGCAAGAAAAGCCGTAAAATGGAGCTAACCCATTTAACAAATGTTTCACTTAGGAACATAAATTTTGGGCTCAATTATGGTCGTAACTCGAGGGCTAACTGTAATGAGTTTGCACATCACACTAAGGTTTAATGTGGATTGATTGACTGTTTTGTCCTCAACATGCTTAAATAAACCATGGCTTAGCACAGGGTGCAAAGGCCCTCGCTCCTTCCGATCTTTTTGCTGGAACATGAGAAGGTGTGTCTGGAAGGACAGATCTTCTTCAGAGAGCTTTTTGTCAAGTCGACAATATTCTAAAAATGATCTAATATGCTGTTTAATTAAATGGATGTACGCTGTAATAAATCTGATACTTGTGTATTAATAAAGGTGCGTTGAAATAGCTCTCAAAAACTTAATAACTGGTGACAAGACAATATAAATTCTGACATTAAAAAGTAACATTTTATGCCAAGAGACTGCTACCAAATTTAATTATGGAGAGTAAGCCACTTTATCAAATTCTCTGGTTTGAGCAGTTATTCTGCCTTGGTTTGGATACATTACTTCCAATTTTCAAGTTTTATAAGCTGGATCATGGACAGTGTCAAACCCATTTTTTTAAAAAAAAGCAAAAGCAGCATAGGGTTTATATATTCTTGTAATGTAATTGCAAAGAGGCTTTCTAAGGCTTTATCTTCTACTATATGTTACCATACTTGCCATGTTATCCAAACCAAGTGCTTAATGGAAATAAACTAATGTTAAAAAAGATTAAACTATTGTTTTTTTAATTGTGGTTTTTAAAAATACACTGTCTTATTTGACCAACTCCTAGTTCATTTTTACAACTTTTCTTATCCTCCACCTAAATGAATTGGTGAGTAGAGCACAAAAGCCAGCAAGGAGTCAAGCAGGAATGCACAAACCCTGTGGCTTCAAGCAGTAGTTTTCTCACTGACCCCTAGCTGCTCATCCAGCTAATCCAAAAGCAAGCAAATCCTATTCTGTGGTATTGCAAAGTATGCTTTCCACTTCACAAAGCTAAATTTGTTCCTTGTAACATTTAAAGCTTTTAAAATTCATAACACTCTGACTAATCTTAAATAAAAGCAAAACCTTCTGAACTCCCCTCAGCTATACTAGTAGCCAGTGAGGAGAAGAAGCACCTAAGCCCAAAGTCTGCATGTACACGCTTGTAATTCTAAGCCATGATTTAGTACAACATCTAAAAGCAGCCAGGAGAGACATCAAGTCTACCCAGAACACAGAGATTATTTTGTCGATAGAGCTTCAAGCTCCTCTACAAAGCCTCATGGGTCAGTTTTTCTTTCCTTAAAATAGAAGAAAGTAAAAGCTGATAATTAAAAACTCTGGATTTCTTTTGTTGCTTCTTTGCTCCTCTTGCTTCTGCTGTATACCCTTGATTATTATTTTCCCTGTAGCAAGAAAATACAGAAACTTTTTTGTTATTTTTATCTTCAGGATTCTTTGATCTTTAAAAAGAGAAAAAATATTGCACGTACATGTTTATTCTTAATTTGTTGCCTACTAAACTTAGGTCTTTTTTATGCATTCCACTGTAGGAAATTTTTTGAAGTTTTTATGCATCCATTTTGCTTAAGAACAATTTCATTTAATTCTTTTTGAAGGCGAATCAAAATGTTCTTAGCACTGTAGCCTAAGTTGCATACAGAAAGGAGTAGTTGCCATTGGCTCAGTTTCAGCATAGTTACAAATGCAAAAAGATAATCTTTTTTTCTTCCCCTAAGCAATTTAGCTGCAGGCCCCAGTTACTTTCTGTTATCATGTCATTTTAGTGTGAATTTCTTTTCAGGCATTGCTAACACCTTGGCATTACTTTTGATTCTTGAATATTTGCTTTTCCTGCTTTTTAAAAAATCTTGCATTTTCTTAAGTAATTATGCAGAGTAAATATACAAAGATGGAACTTGATTTCTGCTTAGCAAGGCCCATGAGGGAGAATCTGGTTGTGCTGTTCTGATCTGTCTGATCTGTCTTTCTCCCACAGTGAATTGATAGTATACTGACACTTAAATGGAGATGAAGCCTGTGTACATCTCCCATAATCTCTAAAGCTCTTTGCTAAATCAACACTAAGAAACACTAAGACTGATTTCTTGTTTAACTTGAAGGGGAGTAATGGTTACATGCTGATATACTGAGGCTTCCCATTTACATACAGATAAAGCAAGGCAGAAATGGCTGCCATTTGCTATTTGTTACATTCATTGCTAGTCTTTCTGTACACTGTTTCAAATCACTCCTAATGCTAATGATGTTTACTAGACTCTGTCATCTCATTTCTGAAAACATTTCATTTTCAATCCATTTGGGTTGATCAGCTCAAATACATTATTATGGAAAAAGATCAACCAACTTCCCTCAAACTCAAAAACATTTTGGAAACCAGCTTTACAAAATGCCCCATATAAATACCATCAGATCATTGAGCCTTGTGTAAAAGAAGTGATGATTTGTTCCTTTTTGTAGCTAAAGAATAACTAAATTTCAATCCACTTCAAGTAAAGTTTTACAGAACAACAGTGAAATACAAAATCTTGAAAATCTTGGTGGAGGAATAATTTAATTATCTGCAAAAAAATGTTTCTGGATTCAAATATCCTTGAAGTTTAATTTAATGTTTCATTTTACTGCAAGTGCATATAGTATCAAATCTAGTATTCTGGGGAAGATACAGATAATTGCAATGGCATTGTTATAGTGCATCCTTCCTCAGCTTAATGCTCCAAAGATATATATATATGAGTTTACCTTTCTTTGAACAGCAGCATGGCAGATGCCTTCTCTCTGGATGTTATTTTCTCCTCCTTTCTAGGCAGACTACTGTCCTTCCCTACCTTAAGAAAATCATGCCTTAGCATTACACAAACACAATTAACTGTTTGAAAATTTATTTATAGTTATGGCGTATTGCTGTGGGAATTGCTTACAGGAGAGGTTCCTTACCGTGGCATTGATGGTCTTGCTGTGGCTTACGGCGTTGCTGTCAATAAACTTACTTTGCCCATTCCATCCACCTGTCCTGAACCATTTGCTAAACTAATGAAAGGTACTTGTGCTGCTTATTAAGACAGCTGATATAAGATTGCTTGCATGTTCTCTATAATATATGCGACTCTTAATGTCAGTGTTTCATTTGGTATTAGGCTAATTTCTATTCAGAGGCAGAAAACATTTTTCCATTCCACTGAAGTCCTGTACTAAATATACTTTGATATACTTGGCTCTGGTATATTAAATATGTGGTTCATTTTTTTTAAAGTTGCGTTCATCTTTGGAAGTACTAGCCTGCTTATTGATTCAATCAGTTATGTTCTACATTTCTTCCCAAATAAGCTCAGAACGGCATTGAAGCCTCACAGCAACATGAGATGTAGCTTCAGTTAAAATAGTGTGAACTATCTGAATGTTACTTTGTGTTCCACCCAAGTTCCTTGAGTGAGCATTTGAATGGGTTTCCAGGACAATAGCCAGTGTATTATGTTTGGTCTTAAAGGAAATCAAAATACCTTATCATTGAAGTGATAAAACTAGACTGAACACCAATCACACCCTTTATCAGAATTTCACTCCTTTCATCATTCCAAATAACTAAAAAGTGGCATTAAAATCATTCCTTAGAACAAGTCACATGAGAGGGAGAAAATGGAATTTTTGTTTTTTTAAAAAGCAAGAGCCTTGGTAGGACATGGGTACATGGACTCTCATAATTCCCATTGCACACAGCACATGAGCTAATACTAATTACTATTACTAATTTACTTTATATTGTGCCTTTCTGGACATGTTGGATGTACCTATGAACTGTTTGTCTTTCTGCTATCCCTTTTTTTAAAGTGAAGGGATCACGGGCATTTTGAAGATCATGCTTATAACACTCCATGCACATACACATGTCATATGCTTCAGGTGTAGTACTCCACTCCTAGGTTTATACATGACTACTTCTTGGAAACTGTTTCTCCACTGCAGTTTGTACTAGAACACATCAAGAAAGTTCTCTGTTACAGATTTTTATTAAATGTTCTTAGAGCTGAATCTGCATGAGGGAAAAAAATATTATTATTATTACATGTAGTAAAGCATTTCTGCAAGGTGGACTTAGAGTCAATTGGTCTTATTCTTCTGACAAATGTAATTGGTGAATTTCAGAGTGCTGGGCACAGGATCCCCATATCCGACCATCATTTACTATGATTCTTGAGCAGCTGACTGCCATTGAGGGGGCTGTACTGACTGAGATGCCTCAAGAATCTTTCCATTCTATGCAAGATGACTGGAAACTGGAAATCCAGCAGATATTTGATGAACTGAGAACCAAGGAAAAAGTGAGTGAATTTTAAAGTACATTGAGATTGTGGGACTATACTTGTTTCAATAAAGTTTGAATAAACATTGAGGCAGTGGGGGAATAGCTCAGAAATTAAAAAGCTGAGTTTGTCAAGTGGAAAGTCAACAGCCCTGGTTCGAGACCTGAGCGACATGCGATGGGGCAAACTCCTTTTATATGCCCCAGCTCTGCCAATCTAGCAGTTTGAAAGCATGCAAATGCATGTAGATAAATAGGTACCACTTCAACAGGAAGGTTATTGCATTCTGTATTTTCAAGCTAGCCACATGATGATGGAAACATGTCTCATACAACGCAAGTTCCCTCTGCAGAAAATGGGAGATGGGCACCATACCCTTGAGCCAGTCATGACTGGATAGGGACAACTTTTAAACTTTTTTCAAAATCATTGGAGCTCTTTAGCTTTTGTTCATTCTCATTTACTATCATGATATTTAGTTCTTAAGACTGGCTGCCATTTTTGTTGTTATTAGTATCATTTTTTTAAAAGTTCCTTTTCAGAACAAATAGTTTGAGTAGTTCTTTAAATGTTTTGGAGTTCCGGTATGTTTTATTATGTTAATATTTGGATTATTTTTAACTCTGAGCATCTTATTCTAATTATGATGCTAATAGCTAGAGCCTGTTCTTAAATGTGGTAGTTGTAAAAAATCACTGATTTTTACTTTTTTCTCATTATGATTGAGTTACGCAATTTTTGGACATAGTGGGCATGTTTGAAGTGGTCTGCCAACATAGCTGCCATTAAACTTTCATATGCATGCAAGACAGAGTCTTGGTAGCCAGTTGCCTTTTTTTTCAGATGACAGGTAATGAGTTGGCCATCAATTCCCTCAAACCTCCTGTGAAACTTCTTACCTCACTGTTTGCATTTGTCCTTTTTCTAGGTAAATATGTTTGGCTCATTTCCAAATAGTGAATTGAGAATGCCTAGAATTTTAAGAATTAAACATTGGTCTTTGAGGCAGATGGGCCCCCCAGATTTATTATTATAATTGAGATAGTGCTGGAGTTTGATGCTTAAAACTTACTTGGTATTGTGGTTTGCCAGATCCCAGGAAACAATCAATGTTATTTACTTGTTTTTTTGTTTGTTTAATTTATTTGCCGCCTATCTCACTGTGGGGCTATTCTAGGAGGCTTACAATAATAAAAACAAGAAAACAAAAGGAGTGTAAATAGAACTAAAATAACGGAGCAATAAAGTAAACAATGAAAAAAAACACAAGAAGAATATATCAGTGTGATAACCAAACAGATGGATGGGTGGAGAACAGAGAACAAGAGACAAAGGGGGGAGTCTGCCATCAGTCCAGCAGTTGCCTCCAGTGTGGAACTTCTCATTTGGTCCCCTAGGCTAACCAGCAGATACAGCTCTTCAGGCTTTTACAGAAGGATAGGAAGGTGGGGATAGATCTCACCTTGGAGGGATAGGATGTTCTAAATGGTGGCCGCTACAGTAGAGAAAGGCTTATTCTGGATCTTCATAGTTGGAGTTCATTGACAGATAGCATCCAAAGTAGGCCCTCTCTGCTGGCACGATTAGGATGGGTTTGTCCTAGTAGTTCATCAGGTGTGGTTCATCAGGTAGCCTGGATCTATGCCATTAAGGATCAACCAACACCAACATAGTTATCCTTAGGGAAAACACTTGCAGCAAGAAGTATGAAGCTTGTATAAAGGAATTGTTAATAGTCTCTAGAAATTGGTTTTGAATTCTGCATAATGAACAATAAAAATATCCTGCTCGTTGTCCCTCTGACTTTATAACATATACATAAAATGAACCAGGTTATATAGTCTTCATTTACACGTCTTAATAGAAAAATCTCCATGCTTGTCAGTTTAACTGAATCTTCTTGTCCACATTTAAATTTCACAGGCAGGAGTGGTACCCTTGCGGACTGCAATGTCTGTTACATTTTAATTAACTGGTACCTTACTGAAAATTAATATTTCTTTCTTAAATCCTCCAACAGCAGAATTATGCTAAAATAATAACATACTGTGGATACAGTCTTTGTAATCTCTTACAGAAGTTAGCAAGAAACCCAAATGATGGGGGGAACCATACTGATTAATAACAATAATGTGGTAAAAAAGCAAAGATAACAGGTGCCTTGAGTGCAATCCCAAAATATCTGGAACATCACTTGAAAACAATCCTGCCATTAGCCATGGTCACGTGATCCCCACTGACTTTTTCCCTGCTAGTTTCCCAGGCTTCCCCATGAACTTGTGGGAAAATATCAGTCTTTATCCATCTTCAGTATCCTATTATATATATGGAAATTCCGGCAAGCTTTCTTTGTTTTCCTTGATCTATAAGCATCGACTGTTTCCTGCAGTGATAATGGAACAGCCAAATACACAGTTTGTTCTTGCAAAAACTTCAGTTGTTTCCCTCCGATCTTCAGTTCTAAAAAGCTTAGCCAGATTCTTTCCAAACAGAATATTGGCTGCTTCCAATTATCCATAGTTATGTTTTACTGTGGGGGTTCTCCTCTTTAGATAATTGCCAAATAATGTCACTATGGATGTACCCATTTATTTAGTTAATAAATATATAGGACTGCCAAATATATAGGACTGCCTATCTCATATACATGACTCTGGGCAGCTAGCAATTAAAACAAAATGAACACAGACTAAAAACACAACCAATGATTAATGACATAAATAGCACAAACAGCCGAAAACAGCAGCCAAGAATAATTTAATAGGTCACAGTCAATATAACTTAAAATCAGGCTCCCTGCATTATTAAGGTTCTGGGATTGATGGCAAAGCCAAGTTTTTAATGCCTTGTGAAAAGCCAGCAGGGTCAAGGCAAATCTGATGTGGGGGTGGGTGGGAATGATATTTCAAAGGGTGGGTGCCATGGCAGAAAAGACCCCCACCCCGGGTCTCGCTATATATAGTGCACTCTCAGAAAAGGACCCAGAACAAGCATCTCCTGCCAGAACCAGTGGGATGCGTAAACACCGCCTGGGGCAAGATGGCCCTACTTGTTCATCATGAGGCAGAAGACAGTATTCTAACTGCTACTTCCATTATAATTGTTAGGAGCTGAGATCAAGAGAAGAAGAATTAACAAGAGCTGCTCTTCATCAGAAATCTCAAGAAGAGTTGCTGAAACGGCGAGAACAGCAGCTCGCAGAACGGGAGATTGACGTATTGGAACGTGAATTAAATATATTGATATTCCAGTTAAATCAAGAGAAGCCTAATGTTAAGAAGAGAAAAGGGAAATTTAAAAGAAGTCGATTAAAACTTAAAGATGGGAACAGAATTAGTCTGCCTTCAGGTTTGTTCCTTTTTCCTGCTCTTGTCTTGAACAGGTTTATTTAAGGCAAGTAATGCATTTCCGGTGTTGGATTCAGTTGCTGACAATTTCGGAAATTGTCATTAAAGCCAGTAGCATCATCTCAGGTAGATGCTTAGAGGGGTACTTTCTTCGATGAAGATTCAAGTGAGGAGATGCTTCATGAAGTGGTGTGGGCCATTCATTTCTAGAAGCAGAACCAACCGATGGTCATGCTTTGCTTTGCCCTGCTTACAGTTCCTTTTCAGCACAGCTTTTCTACAGAAGACTCACCATTTGCCTTTTTCTGTATATTACTGTCCTGTGCAGAAACCATGGGTTTGGCAAATGACATGTGACTTTTCTGGCTTTGGCAAGGAACAGAAAAGGCAAGAAGAAGCTTCAGTATTAGATAAAATGCCAGGTTGAAGCAATTGATGTTGTGCTTTTGCTTAGGCCAAAAGAATCACATCATCTCCATGGCATAATGTCAAAGTGAATCTACGTTGCCTGGTTTCATAATCTCAAATCCCCAAATGGGTCACTATAAAGTGTGTGCAAGAAATTAGTAAATTCTGAAGTGATTAAGAAGTGTTAGAGTTCTGATCTACTTTTTAGTTATAAAAACTTCATGAAGACAGAAAGCTTGTTTGTCACTAGAGTGAGAATAATTGCTTTGAAGTATGGCCCCACACATGCATTTCTATGAATTTCAATGCTTCGGACCCCTTGGAGATCTCTAAAAGGCAACTCCTATTAGTTGGATAAATTGGTTCCAAGTCTTTTTTTTTCTTTCTTGCACCTAATTGCAATTTAGAAAACATCATGAAAGAACATACAGTAAATTCATATTTCAATGTGGCTGATTAAATTAGAATTGCTTCTTTTTGATGGCATTGATATCACTTATAAATAATACTTTATAACAAGGTGCTATTATATTTTTAATTAGAAAAAGGAAAGAGATGGGTTAAATAACTTCCTGCTTTACACCTATTATGCTTTACATTATATTAGGTGTCTAATTAAGAAAAGTTTTAATTATATTCCTTTATTCATGTGATGTTTCTTAGCTTATACAATTTTTATTGTAGCTTTTAAAAAAGAAGATAAGTACTATTTGAAATTAATATAAAGTAAGGAAGAAAAAAGAAAAGAAATAAATCAAAGAAAAAGGTAAAGAAAAAGAAAAAAATTGAGGAAAAATTGAAACGACAAAAAAATTCTGCAGCATTTACTGTACATCCATATGGTGTTTCTATTGGCACTTCTGTGTCCTTAGTCTTTCTTGTCGACAACATCATTTCAATAACCTGTGCTATTTATCTGTTGTGGCTTGTCTTTGTCAGAATTGTTGCTATATCATTAATTATCTGTTATTTACCTTTTGTACACAATGTATTTTCATAACAAACAGACTGGTTTGAAAGTTGCTGGTGCTGCTATGAGCTGTTTATGAGTGTTGTTCCTATTAGATGTTTGCTATTCTGCTTGTAAGAATCTGTTTCCATTCAAATCCTAAATGTTTCTCTGGCACAGCGGAACTAACTACTGAAGAAAGTCAGTTCTCCATGGTATACACTTCGAAAATCACATGCCAATCTCTAGTCAAATAGGAAATTTCTTGGATAAACAAACTGCCTCTTAAAATAATTAAGAGTAGCCTTGGGCGTCTGGCCCAAGGTCACCTAGAAGGCTTTATGCCTAAGGCAGGACTAGAACTGGTTTCTGGTTTCTTAACCATTGCATCAAATTGGCTCTCCTTAAAGAATTTATAAGTTAATGTCTTTAGGCTCTTATTAGTAAAGGAGTTTTCTTAGGAATGTGCTAAAATTCAATGTTCCACGTGCATCACTTTAATACAATGCAGCCAGATAGTCTGTTATTGAAATTTTATTTTGAACCAGTTCAACTTAACCTGTCCTTTTTATTGTAACAGATTTTCAGCATAAAATCACGGTGCAAGCTTCTCCAAATATAGATAAGCGCAGAAGTTTACAAAGTAATAGTTCTAGTCCACCAAGTAGTCCTCCAATAATTCCTCGCCTTCGAGCTATACAACGTAAGTCTAAAAAATGAGTATTTCTATCCTGTTGCTCTTGATACATTTTACAACATTTTTTTAATCACTCTGAAAAATATTTCATATTGTTAAGTGTAATCTTTAACTTGTTTGACTAGAAAAAACTGGATTGACCACATTGTGCCCTATTCCTGCAAAAAATGCATTGGGTAATATCACAGAAGGATTAAAACAAACAAGAAAAATGGTGATTATTGATTAATTTCAATAATTCTACAAATGTGTAATAATAAGGTAAATGCTTGTGCTGATACAACCATTAATTGTGATCTGAAGCTGAGTTAAACCATCACAGTGATAATTGAATTTCAAACTAAATTAATTCTGTTTTCCTTTCATCTGATCATCACTCCTGTCCTCCCCTCACACCCACAAACCAAGAGACAACAATTGAACTGGCTGCTTAATCAGATATAGCACTTTGGATAAATTGGGAGAAGAGTGTAGACTTTCATACTCCCTTAATCATCCCTAAGGTTTACTTTTACATAAGTCTTATAGGGTCAATACATGCAAGTTCTTTTGCCTTGTGGAAAATATAGTCTCTGATTAATGTAAAAGTTTGGGTGTACATTGTGTACGTTGTAACTTGTCTCAGGAAAACATGGCAAATAATAGTAGCACACAAGAAGACTGAGTAATATGATAAGCTATTAACATGAGGAAAATGAGGAAAAATTAGAATTCAGTTCTTTTTCTTTTTTTCTTAAATAGGGCCTTTCCCCATTGCTGAATTAAGGTATTTCCACTCAAGTTGACACAAAACTATTCAAGCTGCTTTCTATGCCCATCCCATTCTGACTCTACCATCTGTTCTGACTGTCTGCCAAATAGTGCTATCTTGATTTTGCCTGTTCACCACTTGATAGGCAAAGTGATTAGGTAATTCCTGTGTCCTCCTGTTTCTGCATGCCAGTAGCAAGTGGAAAAAACATCCATTAAATATAGCATGACCTGACCTGTCTTCTTCAGGCTTCTTCTCATGCCCATTCTTCTACACCTTGTTTTGTTGTAGCCCAAGTGTAATAAATTGTTTTAAAATGGGGGTTGTGACAGAAGATGAATAACAACAATTTTACTTCGGGTTTATTTCTTCGTTCCCTCCTGTCCTTTCCTTTACGTTTTGTTCAGGAGGCAATAGGGAAGAGGATTCATTCACCATTCTGCTGCTTTTTTAATATATTATTGCACTAAACCAGTCATGGCTGTATCGTTAAACCACATAACATTACTGCCAACTGAGCATTACTGGGTCAGACTCTTTAGGGAATCCACAGAGAATGGCAACAGATATGATATAACCAGGGAGACAAAGCATAATGGCCACATCAACCTGAAATGTTCAACAAATACCTACTAGTGCTAATCACCTGATTTTCAGTGTAATAGACAGCAAAGCACAATAGAATGTGCACACTTCACAGTTGTAGTTGGATACAATAAGCTTAAGGGGAAACATTACTTTACATCCATACAGCTGGATGTAAAATAAATCTCACTCACAGGCCGGGCATTTTTAAAAAAGGAAATGTTTAGGGACAGGACAGAAAAAACGATCTTGCCCCTCATGTTTTTGCTGGAGTTGGATGCAAATGGGGAAAGGACTGAAAGGGTGGACCTCTGGTCTCAGTGACCAACCCAGATTGGATACTGCAATGTTATTGTGGGACATATATTCATTTGTGTAAGGAGTGAAAATATAAATATATCTTTGTATGGGTGAGGTTGTGGATATATGTAATTTCATCCTTCACCAGAGACTTTGGACCCAAACAGAAGTGAAGTTCCAGGAAGGAATTTATGAATGTTACACAAGACTCTTCGACCAAGAGGACATTGTCAAAGGCAGGGATTGCTGCAATTACTCAGTTCATCTACCAGCTCTGCTGATACCAGTATATTTGCACATGTGTAACTGGGCACACAATTATAGCTGTTAGTTGTTGAGGTGGAAAAATTAAAATTGCTTACTTACACAGTTTGTGCCTTGCATTTCTGTAGTATAAACAAGTGTCTTGTTGGATCAAGACATGGTCCATCAGTCAAGCATTTTGTTTCCAAAATTGGCAAGCCAGAAGTTTCCTCAATTTCACAGTCAGGGGTAAATAAAGCCATGTGTTTTCCCTCAGCAGAAATGATTTCTGCTGATAGATTTGGAGAGAATGGTTGCTGTTCCCCTGCAACTTTTCATATTTGCTCAATCCCTCCTCCAGAAGATTGCTAAACCCCCAGAACAGATATTTGAGGCGTAGCAGGCTAAAGAGGGCAAGAAGAGGAAGAAATATTACTGTGTGAATAGACATGCTGATGTAACATTAAACCACTCCGAAGGATATATAATTGTCAAAAGTCTTGTTGACCATTCTTAGCATCTTGAACTTTGAACTGTATTGATTCCAAATGTGGACTTTCCATGTTATTTTAATTAGGAAGAGTTAATTGACTGAGTTTGACAATTCACAAAAGAGAACTGCACACTTTCCAGTTTCTATAATTAACAGGATGCCAGATGTGCACTGGCAAAGTGAGATCATTATGCATAAGCATAACTGAATTGTGCCTGGAGAATTTGAAATGCTGCTTACATGTTAATTTTTAATTTTTTAAAAATTCTACATTTGCTTTTAGAAGGGCTGGGGAAAAATGTGAACAGTGTATGAAGGAAAAGAAGGGAGTGTTACATTCAGTTTAAATCTCAGTATTTTCTCATTGCATTCAATCATTAATGCTGGTTAATTATTCAGTATGTTCTATTTGAAGATAATAAATTGTCACTCATGTTTCGCAGCACTGAAAGAGGATATTGTCTGTCAGTTTTTCAACCTGGATGTCTTGCAAACAAAAGATTTATTTTCTTCACTTTGAACACCATTTTCTTAATCCTTTGTTCCCATAATCTTCTAACTTCCTTCAGAGTTAACAGATAAAGTTGAAGGAGAGACCTTCCCTACATTAAAACGTGTGTACTCATTTGGGTAAAGCTGAAGCCATTTTTTTACCCATGCAGCATATTTTCTCCCCTGCTTTGCAATCATACAATTTAAATAATTGATATACAATTACAGGTATCTTTTCTTATCTTTACCAAGACTCTTTTTGTATAGATGGAAATTTCAAGAGAGGTCACATTCATCTTTAACAAAACAATTTTAAAAAATGCAAAATTAATGAATTTTTGATAGTAGTTCCATACTTTTTTTTTTTGTATATATAAGTTTTATTGGTTTTTCAAAAGACAAACACAACACAAACATAAAACATCTTTCTTTTCTGAAAGCAGCTTG
>JANHFN010008876.1:0-10775 GCA_032468175.1 Toxicocalamus goodenoughensis | reverse complement strand
CATTTCTACGAGGGGGACACCCCCCTCTTCTCCCAACCAGGTTTCAGTTATCCCGACCAGATCCGCCGCCCCCTCTAAATTGGTGTTTTGTGAGAATGCACAATTTAATCTTCGTTGACTTCGGGGCATTCTATCCATACCATAAGCGTACTCATTTTCTTATCCTTTTAACATTCTCAGCCCATTTTCCGATGATCCGAGTCCATTATTTGGGATCTTAGCACTGGCACCTGACTCCAGAAAATCTTCAGGTTTCTTTTCAATAAACATTTTATAGGAACTTTTATTCCAAAAATCCTCCTGCTCTTTGTTCCTCTAGATCTGTGATGGCGAAGCTATGGCACACCTACCACAGGTGGCACGCAGAGCCATTTGTGCCGGCACACGAGCTACAGGCAAACTTACCTCACTGCGCATATGCGTGCCTCACAGCTGATTTTTGGCTGGTTTGAGGTCTTTTTCGGCCTCCCAAAGACTTGCGGAAGGCTTCTGCAGGCTTCTACAAGCTTTGTAGGCTGAAATGTAGCCCCATTTCATCATTTCAGGTATTTTCAGAAAAACAGGAAGTGATGAAACAGGTGATTTTGGTCTACAAATTTGTAGAAGCCTGCAGAAGCCTTCCTCAAGCCTTTGGGAGGCCAAAAAAGGTCTCAAACCAGCTGAAAATCAGCTGTGAGGTGCAGTGCAGGTAAGGGAGCGGCAGGGTGGGGGTGGTGATTGTGTGTGCATGCTTGGGAGACGTGGGGGGGCATGCATTGCCTTCTGGGTACTGGCATGGGAGCGCAAGTGTGCAAGCGCACGCACAATTTTTGGCTCAGGAGCCCAAAAAGGTTAGTGTTAAGGCGCGGGAATAACACACGAGACCATCAGCTGACTTCAATTGCTCTTTTATTTATGTACAGGTCTCAAGAAAGGATGAGCCGCAACAGCCTTCTTATAGCCAGCTGCTTCGGCTAGCCGGCCAATGACGGCTCTTCAAAAGTCCCGCCGCTGGCGTGACCAATCCGAGGCCGGCTAAGTCAACCAATCGCCGGCCGTCGGAATCGGCCAATCCCGGGTGAGTATTGTTCTTTATATTAACCAATCCTTTTAGACTACTTACTACTTAACAGTTAGCCACCACTACTCTAGATCCCACCTACTCCTATAATTCATATGGAACTAAAGAAAATGTTTTTGTGGGGTCCTTGGCACTCTCTGTGCTTGATTGTTTTCTTCTAGACATCTGGGAAAAAACAAGCGAGCTCAGAGAGCACCAAGGAGCCCATAGTTTAACCCCTGAGTTACAAATATTCTCTTCTACACATTGAGAATGTTTTTGCAATCACACTGCAGCTTCAGAATGTTATTAGTGTCTCTGTGAATATATTCAGAGTAATTTCAATGCCTGTGAGCCTCTACTGGCATCCTGGTGGCTTCACTTAATAACATTAATGGGATATATAAATGTCATACAAGTCAAATAAAACTTTAATTTGAATATAGTGCTTATTTACTCCCCCTTCCCCCAAATGTTCTCCAGCTTAATGACCTAAAGTTTATTTCTTGTTCTTGCTTTGGCTGCAAGTTAAGTGTTGAAATAAGCCCAGTTTTCTAAACACATGGTTCTCCATTTGGAATGTAGCCCATACTACATCACTAAATATGCCTTATTTTCATGGATTGTAAAGCTTTCATCTGAAAAGATCAGCACTATATTACAGCAGCAACAAATTCTGTATGGTAGTCATTCAAATTGTAATTACATCTCAGAATTTCTTATGTGGCTAGATAATTCATCTACTTCCCTGGCTGCAGAGCATAGGGAAGCTTTGAATTCCTGCCTCTGTACAAGGTCACTGTGAATTTAAAATGGCCAAGGTAAGCCACTGATTCGATCATCCTGACACATGAGTGCCTGAAGTGGTGGCTTGCTAACACTGTTGCCTAGGTAGAAATGGAGATAGGATTTCAGCATCTAGATTTGCAGCATCGATGATCAGATTGCATTTGCCAAACAAAGGTTGATTAAAAGAAACTGCATATTCATGAGCAATTCCAGCAATGGCAGTCCCAGCAAAAGAGTATCTCTTAAAACTAACAGATCAGTTCCAACAAATTTACTCTAAATGGGAGATCTAAGAAGACTAGAATGAAATGAAATTTCCTTCCTGTGGAAGTTGGAATAAAAACATGAAAATACTCATCAAAAGCTTGTTAGGTTATCAGAGTTACTGATCCTGTGAATCAGAGACAGTGAGGCAGGTTTGTGACTATTGTTACCAGCAAGAGGAGAATCTTTCGGAACAGACATTAAGCTAATCTGAAAACAAGAGTTTTCTCTGATGCTGTTGAGAAGCTCACAGCTACAATGTTTGAACATAGGCATGTTTTTAACAGCATCCCAACACCTTAACTGATAGGTATTTTTGTTCCGGAGGCTGCATGGGGGTTTCAGGAGTGAAAAAATACTGATGATACTGTTGGCAACTATTTTAAATTTATGAGAGGACTTTGCTGTACAAACAAAAATGTTCCTTATATTAGAATGAAAACCATAGGAATTTCAGATAAGTGTAATAATGAATAATAGTTAATTATTCAATAATTTCAGATGAATTAATATCATTATGTGAACGCAATAGATTCTTTTCCCATTTCAGGAAATAGCCTCCTTTGACTTTTACAAAATTTGACTTTTACCAAATACTGTAGCTTAAAAATGGGTTTTAAAGCAAGTTCAGCTATTTCTACAGATTGTTTATACTGTATCTTGCCAATACTAACTTATTCCATTCCTATTTCCAGCCTATCTCAGATCTGTTCTTCCACTTCAAATTCTCTCTCCATTTCTGTCTTCCTTCTGAGATGAAATCCATTGAATATTGTCATTCTTCTCCCTCTCCTCTTGGTTCAACCTAGCAAGCTGCTGGACGGGATAATTCAACAGTCCAGGATAAAATATCATCAATATGCTGATGACCCTCTATTGTGTATTTCTACCCATACACCAATGATATTGTTAAAGTCATTTCTCAGTTTCTGGAGCCTATGGGAACCTGGATGGGTATTAATAGGCTAAAACTAAACCCCAAAAGGAAATGTTTATGGATTTTGGACCCCTCTGTACTGGAAGCTGAAAATTTTCCACTGTGGATTCTGTAAACGGTTGCATTCTCTCATTCAGAACCTTTGGGGCATTTTCCTTGGGTCAAAGTTCTTGCTCAAAGAATAGATAAGAGGTTGCCTAGGGCGGCCTTTGCACAACTCAATCTAATGTGTTATTTACAATTGTACCTGATTTGGGAGTTTCTGATCACAGTTACGCATTCCTTAGTCATTTCCTGTTTGGATTGCTACAATGAACTCTTGTTGAGTCTGCCCTTGACGAATGCCACAAGTAATTGGTCCAGAATGAAGCAGCACATGTAGTTATGGGTGTACCAGGCTAGGCCCTTTTAACACCACAACTTCACAAGCTGGACTGGCTTCCAATAGGCTTCTGATGTTCAATTCATGGTGCCAGTTCTTATCTACAAAGCCCTACACGATACAGAACGAAGTGATTTCTAGAACTATTCATTTATTTCTCCTTATCCCGCATGTTCTTAAGGATGGGAATTTTCTAGACTTTTCTGTTATGGTAGTTGCTCTTTGAAATGTCACCCCCCCCAAAAAAAAGATTTGGGTGCCACTTAAGCCTTTAGGAAAGTTTTTAATTGTGTTTAGGGCACTGATGCATCCAGATCAACAAGAAATGGTTGTGCTATTGAATCTGCCTTCCAGCAGAACTAATGGAAAAGGCATTGATTAGACATTTTCATTGCAGGGAAATAGCTGAGATAGTTTAATTCAGACTAGGCTCCTAAATTTAACTCATTTTGCTTTTCCACTTCCTGGTATTAATCTGATATTAACTAAGCCCTCTGGCTCTATTATAATTCATGGAGATAAGCATCAAAAACCAGGGCCAGTTCTGTAGGAAGCTTGCCAGTTTTCTTGTACAGATCTTGACAAAAACCCAGTCTTAGTTACAGAGATATTGCCTAAACCAGAAAGATCACTAAACCATGTTGCCAACTTCTGCGTCCTAGCTGATAAAGTTCATGACTATTCGATTGCTATTTGCTTAGCATGTGACATAGATTTAGATACTTCTCAAACAACCCAGGCCAGGTTTAACCAGATTATTTCTTATATGCCTTTAAGGAAAGCAAAATTTTACCTGCATCATTGGTTTAGTAGCTTTGCATGCTGTATCTTCTCAAAAGCAATAAGGGGAACAGATAGTGCAGGGGAGATCTGTCCTTCGGCCCTCCCGTCACCAAGTGTGCGTTTTAAAGACTGACATTTGAAATAATGCAATCTAGGATATCTTAAAATATTTCAACAGATGGAAAAAGAGCATTTACAAGAGAAATTGCACTGTGCATTTTTATATAAATGATTTCACTCTTGGTTAATTGTTGGGAAGGAAAAATGACTCTTAAATTGAGAGGAAATGGCATTTGTGGATCAAGAAACAGGATTGGCATTGACATTTCCTGAATGCCAATACTCCTTTCCCCAAGATCATTTATTCCATAGTTACAATTCTCCAAATCTCCAAAACTATCTGAAGATCATCAGCTTGAAGGAAGCTAAATGAGCAGAAAGGCATAAGGCATCCATTAAAAAAAAAGATGAAGCTACTAATATATTCTATTAGATAAGCCATTGTTTGTTTTAACTGCAGTTTGTTGACTGCAAACACAATTGACTGCATTCATTTATGTATGTATTAGATTTATATTGTGCCTATGTATTATGTAGAATTTTCTTGGCCAGTTTTTTGCAGAGTAGATCACCAGGTCCAGAAACAAAACATTGGAATAAAATGCAGGTCAGGAATAAAACGTCAGATTGCACTGGGTCACCCAGCAATGATGAACATGAGCCAAATTTTTGAAAAGCAAGGAGATCATCCTGGCAACCAAATGTAGCTTATCCTCCCTATTATGTTCCTCATAGCTGCCTATGGTTGTGAAAGTAGGACCTTAAAAATAGCAAGACAGGAAGAAAATCAACAAGTTTGATCTGTGGTGCTGGAAATATTTGATCTGTGGTGCTGATCTATGTATTCCTTGGATAGCAAAAGTGGCTAACAAGCAAATACCTGGAATGAACTGTGTCTCACTTATTTCGGTCATGTCATACAGGGGAATTACATTGGAGAAAGCTATTATGTTTGCAAGTGTTAGCGGTAAAAGGCTAACCAGGCTGCCAAGGAACACGATGGCTGGACACTATCCTGACACCAGCTGGAGCATAGAACAATTCAAAGAAGTAGGGCAAGATTGTAAGATGTAGATACTTTCCCATAGAATCGCCAAGTGTCAGACATGACTGTCTGAATGGATATCATAATTACACATGGACTCCTCTTTTCCCCCACACAGAATCCTATAAGATAGGTTGAGTTGAGAGAGAGTGACCTACCATCATCCAGAAGCTTTGGCAGCTGAAGGAAGATCAGAATCTGGTCTTTCCCCATTGCCAATCCAGCACCATTTTCACAAAGCCAACAGTTTGCTTGATTATTTAGCATGAAAACTTGAGTTCAGCTTTAGGGGTGAGGTTTGATGAACCCCACTATTGTCATTGAGTGAACCAAATTGCAGAATGCAACTCATTCATACAGCATCAGCAATCTGATCATCCTTCAAAGTGTCAGGCAAGAAAGCCCGTTCAGTTCAATGCCATTAGATTTGCAGAGGAATGTAAGTATCTTCCTAAGGGCAGCCTTGCAATTTTCCTAAGTGGTGATGAGAAATTTTCCAATTGCTGCTGGACACAAATTTAGCATTTGAACTAGGGACACTTTTAATTTTTAAAAAAGTATATTTTAAAGAAGTGGTTGATCATTTAAACCAGGGAAGTCAAACTCACGTTGTCACGGCAGCGTCATGTGACCTATCACGACTTTTCCCCCTTTCCTAAAATGGGCATGGGCGTGGCCACCCTGTGACACATCCAGCTGTGAGTTTGACTGCCCTGGTTTAAACAATGGTAGTTTCATGAAGTTTCAAACCATTTTTCCTACTGTGATTTTTCCCCTCAGAATTTATACACGGCAATTTGGTTTTCCTCCTTGAGGCTAAAATACATGAGAATTGTAACTAACTACCATGCAGCTGTAAAATACCACCATGACATTTCTTAATCTGTCTACAAGCCATCTCTGAAGGCCAATATTCTGTAAATATGTAACCTATTTTTAAACACATGCTATGAAAGCTATATTAAACCATTTCAGTCCATTTAAATGCCAAGCCTCTTATTTGTTCCTCTTGTTACACTGATTAACTAGGAAATTTACAACTTGTCACAAATAATTCTGCATAATCCCTTTGGCAGGAGATTTTATGGATTTGTACATGTAGTGTTAGGACTGAATATAAATGAAAAAGGAATGTAACGTTTGTTGCCGGTGACTGAATTCCCCAAGGGGATTGAATAACTCATCTGCTGTCTAAGGGCCACATTATTATATTCATGTATAAAATGAGAGGGGAACTGAAAGCAGGATGATCTGTATTGGTTTCATAGTTTTGTATCCTGACCCAATTTTCTAACACTAGTTTCCAAATTTTTCAGGACACAAAACCTGTTAGGTTGTTTTTTAAAAAAAATTCTCAAAATCTCTGATCAAGAAGACAATACTCCAGAGACATAAAAGTGGTGGGATTCAGATGAATTTTCCCACTTTGCCCTTAATCTCTCACTTAGTGGAACCCCATCAAGTTCCCACAAAACTCCAAATTCTGTAGAACACAGTTTGTACTAACCTGCCATAGAATAAAGAAACAGGATAATCCCAGGGGTGAGATTCTACCGGTTTGGACTGGTTCTATAGAACTGGTTGTTATGATTCTGCCCAGTTTGGAGAACTGGCAAATCGTGCCTATGGCTGGCTCCGTCCCTCTCCACCTGCCTCTCCTCTCCCCTCCCCACCCAGTCCTTATCGCACATGTGCAACATGATATGAATGCCCGACATCAAACTGACTGTATTCTCCCCCGCCCAGTCACTCCTTAAGGTATTTTTTTTTCCTCCTGACAATCAGCTGTTCCTATGATCAGCTGTGCTGGGATCCTCCTTGCTGTCTTACTGCTTTGCCCAGAGGCTTCCCTGAGGCCCAGGAGGCAAAAAGGGCACAGGGGGTGCTGCTTGGTCTTTTGTTTTTTTGCCTTCCTGGGCATCAGGGAAGCCTTCTGGAAGCAAAAACACCACCTCAGAAGGCTTCCCTGAGGCCCAGGAGGCCCAAAAATGGAGCATGGGGAGGGTGCTGCAAAAAAAAGAAGCCACGCCCAGCCAGTCACATGGCCATATCCACCCACGCCCACAGAACCGGTTGTTAAAAATTTTGAAACCCACCCCAATACCCTTTCCTCCCCCAAAGCCACTATAAATGTTCAGTTCTAATGAAAAAGGTAGTGGAATAGTGTTGTTTTTATGGTTGCCAAGAGGCAGAGGCTGTAGGAACAAGGAGTAACAGGGTAATAGTAGGAAAGGCATGCTACATGATCCATATTTCCCTGTCCTCACATGGAATATGGACTGGATATTTTATTAGTCAAGCAGACTCAATTGAGCTAGGCAGTATTTGAAATAAACTGGTGCTACAATATGTAGGCCTTTGTAGGTGATAGCCAGCAGTACTAGAAACCAGTGCTGGGACTTTAGTAATGGTGTTACTGTTACAATGACCAGGTTGCCTCTTTTGGGGCACACTACAGCTTCCAGGTCATTTCCAAAGATTGTCCTATGCAGGAGATGTTGCAGTCATCCAACTAAGTGGTGAGTTCTTATCACCAAAGCTTTCTAATCAAATAAGTTATAACTGGAACACCAACTGAAGTTGGACAAAGTGTTCTTTGGCCATAATCTCCATCAGCTGCAAACTTATTAAGATGTAAACCATGCAGTAACATTTGCTAAGTCCCAGATGACAGGTCTTCTCTGAAATGGGACCTTCCTTATAGAACATTTTCCCTCTCAAATTAGGTTAACTCCATCCCCCTTGATGTTCCAGAAGTCCTAAGATTTGTTTATGTCACCAAACCTGGTGTTCCCAGAGAACTGGAGACATATTTAGATGGCTCCACTACTAAGTGGTTTTACTTTCTCTCTCTCCCTGCCTGGGGCTTGTATATTTTCATTTTAATAATATTTTATTTTTTATACTGTTTTTTAAAATATTTTTATAATTATTGTTTTACATATGCTTTTTATTATTATTATAATATACACCACCCAGAGTCACTGCCTGCATACACTTGATTAATAAATAAATAACTCAGCATACATGCTTAGAACTTATCTGCTTGTTGGGAAATCCTGAACCAGTCAGGATCATTCCATTTTATGGAAAAGATTTGTTGTGTTCATATAAAAACAATCTCCTTCAGGTGTCCTTGCTACTGGTGGCAAAGGTTAGGGTTAGCCTGCACAGCCAAACATTTTGCTTTTAATTGTGTGGTTTCATCCCTTACTGAGTTTGGGCTATAGGGAAAGGTGTCTTATTCAATATTCTAGTCCTAAGGCAGTGGGACCTATTCTCTGTAGATAGTTTAATTTCACACATGACTTCAGATTCCTATTAGAGGTAGTCCTTGACTTACAATCGCAATTTTGCTCAGAATTTTGGTCATAAGCCATTACGATCCATTTTATGATGGTAATTCACTGAGCCACTGTGGTTATGAAATGAATTAGTCCCTCCATCTTCATGAGAACTGGGGAGGGATCTGTTTGAAACATTTACTCAAAGTAGTTTCTTGGCCTGGGCTCAAGTCCCTTTTATCTGACTGTTGCTTTAGTAGTGCCTCTTCTACCTGTTCTTCAGAGCCATTTCTTATGTCCTCCTCCAGCACAGAGATGGCATTGGTTGTGCTTGTTAATGACCTGTGATGGAGTTAGGATGAGGTAGTGCATCCATCCTCATGATCTCTCAATTACTTTCAATTCCATCAATCGCGGTATTCTTTTGGACCAGTTTTGAAAGTTGGGAATAGGAGGCACTGTTTTATGGTAGTTCTCCTTTCTCTGTGGTGAGTTTCAATTGGCGTTGGAAGGTGGGGTGATGGTGAGATCTTACTCATAGTCCCTTGTGTATGAAGTGCTGCAGGGCTCAATATCCCCCCCCCCCATTTAACACTTACATTAAACCAGCTTGACAAACATATATATGTAAGAATAAATTTTAATGAACCCAGTATAATTTCTTCTGAATAAATTTATGTTGATTTGCAATTCCAGTCTTTGTTGATTTACTTGTAAGTATAGTATACCTATAGTGCCTCGCTTTTAATACACCACACAGTTTACAAATACATGGTGCCATGCTTTTTCAGTATACTTGCAAATGTGGTGTCTGGATTTAAGAGCATAACTGCAATTCACTTTCTTATCAAAGCTTGACTGATGTACTATGGATACATCCAGAGGAATGTTAAAAAGAGAGCTGTTGCTATCTAATAATTATCTTGTCAGACTTTATTATGCATTTTTCCTATTAAACCCTTTACCCTGTGTTTTAGCCATTAATGGTAGAAATCTGCATAAGTTAACACATTAACATTTTTAAAGAGAACCTCAAACTAACACTTCCTTTATATTAGTATTTTAACTGATAGAAGTTAGAAACAATTCACATTGATGGCCTAATTCTGTTTCATATTCTTTCCAGATTGTTCTTGCAAAGAAGCCCAGTTTAATTTTTTATGAACTTTCCAATTTAAGCCTATTGGGACAGGATTAAAAAAAATAAACTCAAATATTTACCACCACCCTTCAATTTTTCCATTCATAATATTAGCAATCTTTTTCACTTCAGTTATTTATTAGGGGCAACTAAAGAATGTAAAGTATTATAATGAATTCAGAGAAAGGATAGGCCAGTTCTTTAGAGGAAAAGGTTGATTTTTCACTTACATATTCAGTGTAATTAATTAAAAGTCATTCCAGAACAATGTTCACGAGTGATCTTAGCAAACCACATTTTCCCTTGTGTATCCTAAATAATTAGGAAGACTTCTTTTGATTAGAGATCAACAACAAAAAATGAGTATACTGTTTAGAGATGGAATGCTATATTTTCCCCATTCAGTGAAATGATACTGTATAATTCATGTTTGTATTAGAATAGATCAATAACAATAAAAATATCAGAAGTTCTACTTAATCTCAGGACCAGTAATTTGATTGTATTTTGTCAATTCTAATATTAAAAAAAAGAAAAACAATATAATAAAAAATAGCATCCAAATAAGAATATAGCGAAAAGAGATGGAAAATAGCCCATTTAGAAAATGTATATAGATAAGTAAAATTGCCTCCAAATCCCCAGATACTGAAATTCATTTGAAAGAAAAGTTCTCGGACCTTTAGCTCAGTTTAGATGCTGTAAGTATTTAGCTGTTGATCTAGGGCTGTTTTAATGCTCATGTGTCAACCAGTAGTTACACCTATCAGATCAGGAAGTATTGGCACAAAGGCCCTTCTAAACAGATGTCTGTATCACTCCAGAAATGGCTTTATCCAGGGGTGGGATTCTACTGGTTCGGACCAGTTCTATAGAACTGGTTTTTTACGATTCTGCGCAGTTTGGAGAACTGGCAAATTGTGCCCCTGGCTGGTCCCATCCCTCTCTGCCTGCCCCTCCCCTCCCTGCCCAGTCAGTCCTAATTACGCATGCACAACATTATATGCATGCCCGACATCTCTGACTGCATTCTCCCCCACCCAGTCACTCC
>JANHFN010008871.1:8227-21448 GCA_032468175.1 Toxicocalamus goodenoughensis | reverse complement strand
TCCTTCCTTCCTTCCTTCCTTCCTTCCTTCCTTCCTTCCTTCCTTCCTTCCTTCCTTCCTTCCTTCCTTCCCTCCTTTCCTCCCTCCCTCTTTTCCCAATAAATTCTTCTTAATGTAGCTTAATAATATTATTGTAAATAATATTTCACTACTCTAAATTGGACATTGCTGTTCCATGCTTCTCCTGTGTAGAGGCACACTATTGCTCTCATGCAAAAGACAAACTTAAGATATAAGGCAAACTTAAAAAGAAATATTCATTTCTCCTATTTCAATTTAAAAATTCAGTGCACTTAACATTAACAATTTATTTAGAAAAATAACTTATTTATTTTTCTGATCTATTATTGGAAAGTATCGGATCTTGGAAACATCTTCATTTGTCTCAAGGATACCTATTTTTAAATATGCATTCAATTTCCATAATTGAAAATATAACTATATACATGTTATTAAATCTTAGTTGAAAAATATACTTAAAGAAACAGTGCCAAAGTAAGTCACATATATTCTAAAATAAAGTCCATTGAATTAATTGGAAATTACTTCTGGAGAGATGCACAGAGGTTTCTTAGGATAATTTCAAATGCAGCGGTACCTTGGTTGGTACTCATTGTTAATTGGTTCTAGGAGGCATGATGAGTGTCAAAAGCAATGAATAACCAACATTTTTCCCCATAAGGAATAATGTAATGAGTCACAAGACAGCTGACATTGAATGAGTTCTAGCTTATGCACTGAGTACCAAACAAATAACGAATACCAAGACAAAAATTTCCCATCATTGAGTACCAAATTCAATGAGTTTCAAAACAATTGAGTACCAAGGTACCACTGTATTAATTAATTAGTTAATTAATTAATTAAATTGCTATGGCTCATGTGGCACTCCAATCCACCATGACTCCAGAAATGAGTGTCAGGTCCTTATTGATATAATCTGTCCTAAGAACTTATCTTTCTCTTCCTCTTCTTCCTCTTCCATCTTTTGCTTTGTCTCATTTTAAAAAGCATTTTGTATACATAAATAATATAAATTTGCAGATGCTTATATCCAGAGTGGGAAAGGTGTTTCAGATTCAGTGTCCGCACATTTGTTGTACATCTCAGTGGCACTTTTAAAAAGCTACATTTTTCTTGTTCTAGAAACCATGCATGACAGCTTTGCAATCCCAAGAAACTACAGCTTCTAATGAAGGAAGCATTAAGGAGGTTTGATGGGGCATGCTTTCCCCCTAATATGTTCTGAACAATATTTGCACTGCTCTATGATTAGTTCACTCCCAGGCCAAGCCAGGCCAGAAAAAAGTGGTTTCTTTAAAGCCTCATTGACAGATAGATACAAGTGTACCCATGGCAGATATGATGCACCTTTCTACTTTGGATCCAAATAGTGTTCATTAATTGGTACAGATGCTTGCTGCATTATTTTTTAGGAAATACGCACTACTGTCTATCACAAAAATAACCTTCTTTTCAAAAAGTACACATTGCTATCTAAAGCTGTATCCCTAAAAGACCATTAAATCCAGATTCTAAAAGTAGAATATGCATGGCTGAACAAAAATGAAATCTTTCTATAAATATCCAAGTTCAAGTTCGCCTTTAAAAGTCTGAGCAGTTATAAAAGTCTTATAAAGCTTCTAGAAATTTTTAAACCTTGGACAGTTTTCAGAAAAAAGAAAGATATATTTTCTTCTCTATATATTTATCAGGTTCAAAGGTCTCTTGAAATATCTATTTCAACTGTAATGTATTCTGTTTATTCCTTCTGCTTCGATGTTTTCTTTCTTTCTCATTTCTTTTCCTAAAATATCATGTCAAGAAAATTAAAGGCCAGACTGAGTTACATTCTGAGGCCAATATTCTGTGCAAAGCCTCTGCCTTCACTGATGTATTGTGTTTTCATGTTGTCCCACAATTGTACGAGGCATTGACACCTCAAGGAAAAATGATGAGGTAAAAATTACTGCAGCAAGGAACAAAATATTACAAGGGAGGGATGTGGCCATACAACTGCAACTAAGTGTCAGCAACTCACCAGTGACCTTCAGTTTTTCTGGATAACTTTTGTACTACTGACTGTTCCTTCAAAAAAACCTGGCTTACAATTAAAGAAGTTGGCACCATTTAGGACTCTTCATTTCCTTTCCTTTCATGTTCTTCTACAGTAATGGGGCTATTCAAGATTCTAACTGCAACATTCACAAAATATAGACATCATATTCATAATTGCCTCCTTTATCTCTGGGTGTGTTTAGGTAGGGAGACAAATTTCCTTTTTAAAAAAAAAAATTTACTTGAATTTTTTTATTTCAACAATAAAAGTCTGTCTGTCTGTCGATCTGTCTCCCCCCCCCCCCCCCGTGTGTGTAGGTTAAGAAAAAAGAATACAGAGAATAAAAAGAAAAGATAGAAAAGAAAACATAGAATTATGACTTTGTCTTTTTAATAATTGCTATCTTATTCTTACCCCATCATCACTGACCCTTTTTAATTCCAAAATCCATACATTATCAATTTAGTCTTCTTATTTCAGTAGAAAGTTCATATAATGCTTCCAGCATTATCATTTTGCCAAGACAAAATTGGTCATCTTTGCCAGTTCCATAAACTCTGACAGTTTTATAATCTGAATTTCCCAATTCTCAGCAATTGTCATGCTGATGTGCACATTTACAGTGTTAAAAGTCCATATCTCTGAAGAGTGTGTTAGAAATATATGTTCTCTGTAAGCATTAGATGAAGCTCTTCAAACCGCTCCCAAAATTACCGCCAGTTTGTATTTTTAATGTGACTGAAGCAAAATGTTATTAAATAGATGCAGGATTATTATATCAACTTAAATTATAACATTTAGATCCTATCCCTTCCCATGATTATTTTAGCACTTCTTTTTTGGGGAAATGAAAATCCTTGTATACTATTCAAAGGACTAGTGTAGCTCTTTGATCCAAAATTGTTGTGCACTATTTTCTTATATACATATCCTTTTTAAAACCAATGTCAAATTGCTCCATGCAATTTTATTACTCACCCAGAAAATTACCCAGAAAAATACCTACAAATTTGAAAGAGTTCCTTAATGGTTGGATAAATTTATTTCAAACTCAACATGCTTCAGATTTGAAATATTTTGTGCAACAGCTCTCTTGTGTACACTTCTGCTAGCAAGCAATCAAATGAACCAACAAAGGTCACCCAGCAAGCATTTAATTCAGACAACATATATCTTCAGTGGGATGCATAATGGCATGATAATGGTACTACCAACTGGGAATTGGACCAAATCGTGTATTTGCATATAAGAACCAGAAATGAGTTATTATAAGGTCAATGTAGTTATACCTGTACAATCATTAAATCACATATTTGTAAATAGGATGACAGAACTGCATAATTAGTTCCTTGATTGCCTGCTCATTGGAAGAGTTCATATATCATTCTGCATCAGAAGTCTGAAAATGTGCAAAATGTAATTAAATTGTTAGAGAGTATTCCTTATTTGTAGCACCAGCCAGGGACTTTTTACATTTTACTAGACTGACATCACTATAATAACCAGTAAACACTATAGTAGCACCTCATTGTTGTTATGAATTTAGAAATGAGACTACATGAAATAGAATGATGTGCAAATTCTCCAAAGGAAGGAACTATGTACTAAGGGCTTGACGAAGGGGTAAACAAATATCTCAGATGTCTCCTGTGTAGATGCAAATATGTAGTGGGAGTGAGGTTGGGTAAGGAGATAAAATTTCTCTAGGTAGAGGAAGGGCTTCAAGAATGGCTAGGAATTCCTTGGTTTCCTGTTCTTGGAGATGTTAGATCACACCATAGGGATGTTTGGTTTCCTGCAATTCATTTAGGAATGTAACACAATGTGGTCCTCCCTCTGGAAAGTTTTAGGAGACTGATAACAGAGGATAATGGGATGCATGTGAGATACTGCAGCCAACCTTCATAACCAAGATTTGAAGCTGCCAGTACTATGTGGAGTGAAGTAGGGTGACTGTTCTTTTCATTAGATGTTAGAAGTATTATAATCATTTTAAAATTTTAAACATTTTAAAATTTGTATAGTCCTACTGGCCATGGCCACCAATAAATAGCATGTAAAACATCAGTGGCTACTGATTTATTTCATAACAAAATACCTAGTCTTGTCTAAAACTTATAAATCTCTAGGTAACCTGCCTGAAACACTGCCCATTTTTTCTACAGATCTGTTTCTAGATAAATCTTTGCATCTGTCCTGTCATTTTGATTGATACATTTGGTGGGGATTTGGGGGGAAAATATTGAATGGCCTGCATTACATACTGGAATCTCTTCAAGAACTTCCCTAGAGTTCCTGTTTGATTACTTCTGGTGTACAGGTAAAACAATTACTCAATTGTTCCATTTTTTTAGTTTGTTTGTTGCTTTGGACTAAAGGTTGTAGCAATCAACAGGGCGGAATGCAGAAATATGCCTATAAGGGTCTCTTGCTTCACAAGGTAGCAGCAGAGGGTCAGTAAGATACTGTTGCTATGCCCATCTTAGGTTGCAGTTACTCTTAGGACCTTTGAATTAAGTTGATTAAATGGTGCACAATAGTTGCAAAAAGGGAGTTATAATTGGAGAAACACTCTGGTCAATGTTTGAGAAACTGTGTAAAAAAAAATCAAAATCTGGGAAATTTCTCCTTGAGCCCTGATGTAGCTGTGGGCAGCATTGCTTATGTCTCACTTCCTTGTGGAAGGAAAAAGAGAGGGGGAGAATTTCCTGCCTACTCTTGAAAAGGAAAAAAATTGTAAGAATTATTTGATTGTAAATTTCTACTTGACCACCAGATGGGGATGTAGGCCTCTTTACTTGAGTATGATTTCTCTCTTTTTGGGGGGGGGGGGGAAGCCTCGTGGCTATGAAGTTTGCTGATTGCCCAAAGGAATTTATTGCCTACTTCAGATGATGCTGTAAGCTAATAGTTGAGTGTCAGCCAATGGAAGGGAAAAATGCATTAGGAAAAATACTTCAGCAAGTTGCATGCACTGTGGCCATGTTATGCTTTTAATTTTTTAGTAAAGATAGGAGGTGATGAAGAAAGTTAGTCTTTTAAACAAAAGAAATTGCTCCTTGAATTATTCTGTTCAAATAGCTTGCATGAATCAGCCTTGTGACTTGGGGGAAGGAATGTGCTCCGTTTCTTTGAAGACAGTCCTTCACTAATGATTTATGACCCCCAATAAACTGGCCAGAGTGGTTGTAAAATAACTGAAGAGGCCTCCTTTATTACTTCTTGAAGCAGCCGAGAGCAAAAGAATACAAAGCCTTTCCTTTTAGCAATACATGCATGATTTCTCAAACTTTTCATTGCATTTGGAAAGAGTTTGTAACTGGAGATAGACATAGATGGGGAATACCTAGCCCCTTCCTTCAATTCCAAACAGGCTGTAAGGTTACTTTGGCCAACAATGGGAAGACACAGATTAAGCCAGAGAATAGGATGTTTGAAAGTCTCTTGCTGCATTTGTACAAGGTTTAAAGACAGAAGTTTGGTTTTCCTTTGAGAGCTGGGAAATATCTGACTTTCCTTGTTATGCAAATGGAGTCTTTGAGATAGCAGGAAGACAAATTGAGCAAAGAAGAGGGGGGTGAGTGGGTTACTGGTTCTCTTTGTTTGTAGCATGTGAGCAAATTCCAACTCCTCCCACCATCCAACCAGCATGTAAAAATTCCAATGCTCACAGAGAGAGAGAGAGAGAGACGATGATACATGCAGGTTTAGATTAACATTGCATATTCACTCCTGGCTTCAATATTACTTTGCTTTATCACAAATCCAAATTAACAGTTTTATACAGATGGGTTAGGACTGCATTTTTACTTTTCTGCCTTCTGCACAGAGGTGGATTTGAAGCAGATGCAGATAGATAACTCAACAAGACATCCATAACAAATTACTTTTATTGGTTCATCAGGTATCCTCCTAACTCATGTTTTTGACAAAGTTCTTCTATAATAACCAATCCTTTGTATATCTGCCTTGTAGTAAAAGATGGCTATCTTCTAAGCCATCTCGTAGTGATAGAAAGAAGCTGCCATGAGTTAGAGAGTTCAGCAAAGAATGAGGAAAACCTCCCAACCCATCAAGGGTCAAACTAGTGACCAATCAGGATTACAGATGTGGCCACATGACATGAACTACATTTCCCAGGATACCATGATGCATTCACTTAAGGGGACAGCTCATAATTCCTAAGTAACTATCCAACTCCCATAGACTGACTGGGACAGCACATTATCCTTCTTTTAATTATTTCAGCTGAGTTTTTGTGATGTGCAGGACATAAAAAAAGGAAAATCAGAACATTAGAACATTTTTGGTAGTGAAATCACAGTCTTAAGTCTTCCTAACCTTGTTTGCAACTTGCTAGTAAGCGGGAAAACCAAATTGCAGAGGTGTTTCTTTTAAGGTGTCGATTTTTCTATCTTCTGTTGTGTATGTTTCCCAAGTTCCTTCTCATTTTTAAGCAAAATAATCTGATTTTTTAAAAGTACTTTCTGAAAGTAATAGAGGGTATCTGTAATGCATAATTGTAATACTTAGAATGATAACAGGATTGAAAAATATAATTGGAGTCTCTTACTTTCCTATACTGTAATTCATCTTGCAGCATATATATAATCAATGTAGCAGCATGTATAAGTTACAGTATATACCAGTACTTTCTATTTTCAAAATAAAAGGTAAAGGTTTCCCCCTCCAGTTGTGTCTGACTCTAGGTGCTCATCTCCTTTTCTTGGCCAAGGGAGCCAGTGTTTCCTGAAAACATTTTGTAAGGTCATGTCACCAGCATAACTGTAGGCCATGGCGCATGGAATTCTGTTACTTTCCCACCGAAGTGGTACCTTTTTATTGATTTGCATTTGAAAGCTTTCAAATTGCTAGGTGGGCAGGAGCTAGACGGGAGCTCATCCCATCACATGGTGCTTGGGTCTCAAACCCAGGCTGCTGGCTCTCCAGCTGACAAACTCAACATCTTTAATCACTTAGCCATCACATTCCATTTTCAAAATAATTTCCATTTATTATGTTAAAAACACTTTTGAATTTGTGTGTCATTTAGGGGTGCTTATTTCTTAATTACCCTTTGAGACTGTGGTTAATTCACACTGAATTCTATTTTCATGTAAGATACGGATTAATTCACTTTGTACTTTATTTTTTTTAGGGGGGGGAAATCAGAATGTCATAAACAAGCTATAAAAATTATGTTCATCTAGCACTTCTTTTACCACCCGGTTCTCAACAGAAACATAGCCTGGGAATAACTCCTGTGTTGTAATTAATATTTTGCATCTGTTAAAACTGCTGAATGCATTATTACAAAGGGCATATTACATAATAGCTTGCAAGCTGTATTGAGGGGAGGAATTAATTTAGATCTGTATGAATGTAGAGATTCTTCCTCATGGGATACTTGTTTTTTGGTTTCAGCAAACTAGCTTGGCTATTTCGAAAATGATAATTGAACGATTATTATTTCTTACCCACTGCATGAGAGATCTGTTTTCTTTTATTTCTATTGCTTATGATCGTACCAGATAATTCTCACAACAGCAACTCATGGCTTCAGCACAGCTTGTCAGGACAACTGCACTATGGTCTATATCAGACTGCCCTTGAAGACTGCTTGGTGCAAAACAGGGTAACCTCTTTCTGATATGTATGTATAGCTTCCAGGAGCACAGAACACCCATGTTGTGGGTCCTGTATTGGTTTCAGATTTGCTTCTGGTTCAGTTTCAAAGGTCTGATATTCACCTATATAGCCCTATATGGTTTGACATCAGAGGACCAGCATGGCCATTTCAACTGTCCCATTGGCATATGCAGCAAAAGAAACCCCTGGGACATTGTTTTTTCAAAGAGTATAGCTTTACTGATCATTCCACATAAGTACAGGAGAAGTAAAGTCAGTTCTGAGGTTTACCTATGAAAAACAGCCTTTCCACTGGGCCACCCACTGTCCATTGTACCCCAATCACATACAGTCAATTTGTTTTCGGAACAGTTTTTGCCTTTCAGATGTTTTCCAGCGTTTGACCTTGAGGTGTAGAAATTATCTCAGGCCACTGAAGGTGTCCTTGGATTCCTCAATTCCGTCCCAGATCCCTCATTCATTCCAATTACTCCCTTCCCCCATCCCAAGTTCTTATTGTCTGGTTACGAGTAAGAGAAGTCAACCATGACAACCATCTTCTCCAACCTGTACAGTTGTACTGGGAAATGGTTAGTCTCTACTTCTAAGTCTCGAGACATTGTTTTTATGGCCCTGGCCTTTGGAATCAGAATTGCTTCTTAAAAATAACTTTCTGGGGTAAAAAAGAGAAAATATTGAAATTATTCACCATTGACTATTACTATTGTTTTACAGTGGATTTCTTTTGCTGTAATGGATAGTGAAAGCATTGTCAACATTACAGGTGATCCTTAACTTACAATCATTCATTTATCAACCTTTCAAAGTAACAACAGCACTGGAAAAAGTGACTTATATAACCAGTACTCACCCTTAGAACTCTTGCAGCATTTCCATGGTCCAAAATCCAGGTTCTTTGCAATTGGCATGTATCCATGATGTCCCATCACAACATTATGGACTTCAGGCAATAAACAAATAAATACAGAGGCAAATAAAATATATACCCTCAGGCATGAATTATAATTTAGCATCTCTTAATTTAGATCCTTGATTTTGGATGTTCCATTTTTTTTCTCTTGGATTAAGTGAGAAATAACTGCTTGGATTAAATATATCCCTTCTGCCCAATTTTGGATGCTCAGTAAAGGAGAATTAGAAGATAGTATGGAAATTGGAACAGATTAGAGTTAAACTTCTTTTTTCCCTTTGAATGGGAGAAAAGCTCAAAGTTTGATGTTCCAGTCCAAAGATTCTAGATTGGCAAGATCTAAACTCTACTAATTTGATTTAAAGGTTTTGTTCTGGTTCTGGTTCCCTTTTTTCTTTCTGCTTCTTCTTTGTGAAAATTATACAGACACGCTTTAAGAAAGAGTTTATTCATTATCTGCATAATTGCCATGTAAATTGTGTGAGCAAACCTGTACAGTTTTACAGTTTTTGCAATTTGAGTGACGGATTATTGTTGGAAAATGGAGGTTGAATATAAAAATGTTGAACTAAATAAGATCCGTCTGGAAACCTTGTACATTCAGAATTATAATGCATAACAATAAATCATCAAAAACACTTCTTTTTGAGCAATAAAAGTGGTAAACCAGCCATTTGGACAACACATTTTCCCCAAATTTATCTTTATATTTTCCCTGAAGCTATTTGAGATTTCCCTTTTCTCCTTCTTATTTCTTTGGCTGACTCAGTAAGTTGATTTTCCTTTTTTAAAAAGTGTATTATGGCATTTGTTTACAGATTGTATGCTCAACATAAAAGATTGCCCATTAGTGGCTTCAAGTAGTTTAATGTTTGAAGATAAATGATCAGTCATCATTCAGGGTAATTGTTAAAGAGAAAGAACAGTGTAGAAATATCCTATTTAGATCTATAAGCAACAGTTATATTTCCAGTGAAGAAAGCTTTCTTAAATCAAAATTGGTATATGGATCTAAAACATCTAAATATTTGACTCACACACTAAATAGTCTTCAAAATATGATGCAGATTTTGTCAACCATGATTCTACAATTTCCTGTTCTTTATTTATTCTTTCTTTTTGGTAAAATGTGTTTACAAAATACTTATGTTTTTTTTTTTTAAATGACCATGACTATGGATTCTATATCATGTTTGCTCATGGATGGTCCTTTTTTCTTTAGAAAAAATATTTCTAAGAAATATTTGACCAAAATTATACAGAACATTGGAGGAAGAAACCAGACCCATCTCACCAAACAATTAATAAAAACAACCATTCGGGACTCTGTTTCCATTTTCATCTGTCCTCCCATATCCTCAAGAAAATATATAAAAATTCTTGCCCAGTTCATCACTGAGAATGCTTATTTTTTGTTCCAATGAATCTCTGTATTAATATTAATTCTGCAAAAGGTAATCGTTTGAACCTACAGCTCTTAAAGAATGTAATTGATCAAGGATATAGTCATGCTGGTCTAAATTAGCAACCAATTTTGGATTAGCCCCAGATCATTTTGATTCATTGATTGATTGGTTATGTGCCACCAAGTCATTTTGATTCCTAGCAGCCATATAGATAGATTTTCTCCACAAAAAAAGGTAATTTTATTAATTTGGTTTTGAAATATTTCTTGTAATCTTCCTTTCTTGCTGAAATTGGTTATTGCGTGGTCAGTATATTTACCTGACAAAAAGATACAGTATGTGATTATGTGAAAAAATATACCATCACAGAGAAAATCTATGGGGTTGCTAGGATCAGAAACAATTTAGTCACTCAATCAATCATTTATTTTCCAAATGATTCCTTGTCATCTTAGCTTGCTTTCTATGTAGGTGTATGCCATTTTGCATCCAAAAGGCAAAACAGTTTGCTCTTGTTTATCTTATTTTTCTCATCAACAGATCAACCACTTGGCATTCTGTTTGGCTCAGAAATCAAACAGCTTCAAATGTTATTTGGCTAGTTTTTAGACAAAACTCGCTTTCCTTGTCCAAGATTCATTTATCTGTCATATCAGACTGGTTTTCTTTTGCATATAGCACTCCCAGGCCGTGAAATCAACTCCATTGTAAATGTACTTTTATATTCCTCTACCTAAGTGCATTTGTTTTGCAATTTAATCCATCTCTTATTCACTAATTGGCTTTAATATGAATGTTATTATTTTCATTCTGTACTTTAACTTCTGCTGGCTGCCTTGATCACTTGCTTGGGTGGGCAAAATAGGATGTAAATCAAATAAATGAATGCATTTATTTAATTGTGCAATTGTACCATGCTAATGATCATGATCAGATATAATGTGGAATTCCGTATAGCAACACACAGATACACACACACACACACACACACACACACATTTTTAAAAATCTGATCCTGCATCTCAGAAGCAGGTTTTATGAACATGTTTGTGATAAGGCAACAAATAAAAAAGGAAGAAGGTTTTTCATATAAGCAGAATTCTTTTCACATATTACAATTTTCTTTTTCTTTGTTTTCAAATTTTGTTAATTTCAAAATCCTAGATTATAATGAAAGTATATCCTGGCTGCTTCTTACAAAACAAGATGCTTCCCTGCAACACTAAAAACTAAAATGAAAAACCCAAAGTGCTGTCAATCACAGTTGTACTCTTGGCAGAGCCTGAAATAGATTGAATGGAAGCAGAGCAAACACCAAAGAGTGATTTGATCTTTGAAAAGATTGAACTCTTTAAAATGGCAGACTGTGTCCTTCCATCATATTTTATAATAAGGAAGAAATGTGTGCATCTTACTAAGACTTCATCCAGTCCTGGGAAGGAGGTGGCATAAGAAAAACAAAAAAGAACTGAACAAGTGATTGTGTAGAAGAGAGCTTTTGTGGCCCATGATGTTGATGCAGGTTTGGCTTTGATGCTTGTTTCCCTTGTTTTCCTACTGTTTTCTCTTTTAGCTTCAATTCTAGCTTCTTAAAAACTTACCAATATATCTTTGAACTCTCCGATTGTCTTTTGAGCATTGATTCTGGAGGTCAAAGGGCCTTTTCCTCCTGTGGAGAACACTCAAGGCATCTCTTAGAGACTATAGCTCAACCAACAATCACCATCTAATCAGAATCCAGATGGTCAGTGAGTTATCATGAATGGGATGGACCCTACTATGATTTCAGTGCTGCCATCTTTAATCCAGCTAACTGTGGAGTTGTGGAATAACTGTCCTCTCCTCGGCCTCTCCTCCTCTCTTGTGTCAAAGAAGATAGAACCTGTCCGGAGGGAAATGCTTTTTTACTATGAGGGTTTCTTGTGGAAGATTCTAGTCTAGCTCAAGCTCTTTGAAACATCGGCACATTATGTCACCCAAGGATGATGACATTTCTGATTGCTTTTCTCCCTTACACAGACTGAGACATGCTTCCTGTTCTGAACAGATCCAATGCTGATTGAGGTTGTCACAGATGGAGGCTTTGACTCTTCCACCCTTATGCACACAAGTCAGAGTGTCATCGGTTTGCTATGGTGGAGGAGACTAATACGGTTGGTCAGATCCAAACAATTCTGAGTTGATAGCTTCTCATGCTCCTCCACCATAGAAAGCGAATCAGATTAGACTTTGCTTCCTGGCGTGTTTAATCAAAACCTTAGAAAGCAGCATTTCCAATTACACTGTACCTCTCTGGGGAAATAGAAATAGAGAGAAGCTCCCCAAGCAGATTTTCTATTTAGCCCAGTGATGCAGATTTTTTTTTTTAAGTTGTGGCACTGGATGGTGTTCTAACAATACTCAAGTATTCTCCATTTTTTAAAAAAATTGATATCCATTTTTGTGGGTTTTTTTTAAAAAAAATCATCCCATTTGATCTTAGATATTTTTCCATACATACTAGTGAATTATTTGGACTTCTGAGATCCTGCCCAAGATGTGTTATTTTAAATATACATCATTATTATGGTTTGTTGCACAGTCGGCCAGGTGGTTAGGCTGGATTTCCATTTTTCTCCACCTGATTGAATCTTTCCAAGGCACTAAGAAAGGCAGATGTTGGTTGTTTTTTTAATAATGTCACAGGTATCACCACAGGATGTAAGCTGTTCCAAGTCAAGCTGCCCTTCTGTAATTATGGGGATTAGGTCAATAATGGGGATTTGGTCAATGCTGATGGTGTTCAAATGATGCTGTGAATGTTTTTGGATTACATCCAAGTCAACTGTCACTGTTGGTCCTGTCTTTGGTTTCTTTTGCTACAGACTCCTTCTACATGCAAGTCTTTATGTTTTGTATTTTGATTTTTCTCTTTCTCTGCTATTATGTTGTGTCCAGGTACAGCCTCCTCCATTACACAGACTTTTTTCTGGGTTTATGATTGGTCACACAGTCAGACACTTGTTTAGATTGGATTTGTTTAAATTGGATCCTTCCCAAGGACCTAGTTATCATGTATTGTTTTTATTATTATTGTACACAAAAATGACAGCATACACAGCAGACGAGATAACCATGCTGGGTTTCGTATCACAAATCACTAGTCGAACACTTCCCAAGCGTTTAGGACTAAGTGATGTATCGGCGGATTATATGTG
>JANHFN010008869.1:0-11239 GCA_032468175.1 Toxicocalamus goodenoughensis | reverse complement strand
GGGTGAGTGCGTGCATGTATGTCTGTGGGTGTGTTTGTGCGTGGGTGAGTGATTGTGCATGTGTGTCCGTGGGTGGGTGAGTGTGCGTGGGTGGGTGAGTGTGCGTGGGTGGGTGAATGTGCATGTGTGTCGTTGTCTGGGTGAGTGTGCGTGGGTGGGTGAGTGTCCGTGGGTGGGTGAGTGTGCGTGGGTGGGTGAGTGTGCATGGGTGGGTGTTTGTTGGTGCGTGCCTGGGTGAATGTGCATGGGTGTGTGGGTGGGTGAGTGCATTGGGCCGCCGCTTGACCGGCTTTGCTCTCGGCAGCCGCCGGAGGAGGAGGAGGAGGAAGAGGCGGGGGCGGAAGAGGACCTGAGCCGGGCGTTGCGTGTGGAGCGCTTTGAGGAGCTGCTGCAGGAGTCGCGCCCGCGAGGCGGGGAGGAGGCCGGACGGAGCTACAGCGAGGAGGATTTCGAATGTAGGTGGGAGGGGAGCCTGACAGAGGGCGGGAGGGGGGAGGAAGGGAGCATAGAGGTCATCTAGTCCAACCCCCCTGCTTGAGCAGGAGACCCTTACGGGGGGGAGGGAGCTCTTCCCATCCCAGCAGACCCCTCCCTCTCCCGCAGACCACCGCCAGTCCTCCCACCATATCCACCATCCGCTCTCCACCCACCTGCCCTCTGAGGGCCGGCGGAAAAAAGGCTCGAAAAACGAGAAGAAGAAGAGGAAAAAGAAGGAGGAGAAGATCCCCAGAGCCTGGGCCTCGGTGCCCGGCAAGACCCCCACCATCCAAGAGGAGGCGGAAGGAGGTCAGGACGAGGAAGGCGAGGATGACACCGGCGACACGGAGACCGAGCCCACCCCGGAGGAGCTCCTCGGCAACAGCTCTCCGGAAGGGGTGCAGGTATGGGCCAATCGGGAGCGGCCCTCGGTGGAGGGCAAGGGGGCAAGACGGATGGGCTTCCATCCCTGGAGCTGACCCTCCCTTCGGCACACCAGTTCTTCCTGCAGGAGGATGACGCCGAACAGCAGAGCCCTCTCGCGGCGGAGCCGGACGGAATGCCCACTCTGCCCTCGGGACCGAGGAACAGCAGCGGGAGTCCCCCGGTGGACGGGGCCACAAAATCCAGCAGGTAGGAGTATGGGGTGGTTGCGGGGCCAGGGTCCGTCCGGATTGCTGGGGTTCGGGAGGCGCGCGATAGGGGAGGGGAGGCTTTCCTGGGAGGTTCTAGGGGGTCAGTCCAGGATGGGATTAACGGTTGCCCGTCTCCTGCAGCTCCGATGTCGAGGAGGCTGGCCCAGCTGAGGGCGGCTCCCCTGCCGAGCGCCCGCTCTCCAAATCGCAGCCGGGCCACCGCAGCTACAACCTCAACGAACGCCGGTGCATCGGCAGCATGACGGGCATGGAGCAGGCCCGCTACCAGAAGGTGCCCACCGATGAGTCGGAAGCCCTGACATTGGCGTCGGCCGACCTGGATTACATGAAGAGTGAGGAGCCCGGGGCGGGAGGGCAGGAGAAAAGGGGAAATTTTTTAGAACAGCCGGCAGTTTCTACGCCGGGGGGGGTGTCAAACCCCGATTTTATGGAGGGCCACATCATGGTTGGGATTGAGATGGCGGGAGATAGGGTGGAGGCCCAGACGCCTCCGCCGAGGTTTAGATCAGTGTCCATCCATCCGGGATCAGAGCCGAGGCGCCAGGGCCCGGTTCTTCGCTGTTTCCAGGGCAGGCCATGACGGGATCCAGAGGATTGGACAACCAGTTCCCTGCCCGAATGATTTCTCCCAACCACCAGTTCCCCAAACTAGCGAGGAAAGTGGAACAACCGGGTCTTCTGAACCGTTGCGAACCGGCTGAATCCCACTGCAGAATCGCCGGCCACATCTAGTCCCTCTAACCATGAGTTTGAAGCTCATGTTCTACGCGTAGAGAAGGTCACCTTGGGAACGGGGGGGGGGGGCAGGACAAATGAGGGCCCAGACCTCCCTCCTCGTTGGGTGAGTGGGACGTGAGTGAGGGTGGCCAGAGTGGGGGAGAGGGATGGGTTGGTCTGCCTGTCAGCGTCCCCACCCCCTTCCCTCCGATTCTCAAGGCCACCGATTTGAGGACGTGCCTGGCGTGCGTCGGCACCTAGTTCGGAAGAGCACCAAAGGGCAGGTGGTACACCTGGGCAAGGATCGGCAAGAGGCCAGCGCCCGCCTGCGGAAGCAGGACCGGAAGCCCCACGAGGTGAGGGGGCAGAGGGGAGAGGGAGGGGAGGAAAAATCCGGGCTTGCGACGGGATAGGGGCTGAGCTTTCAGCCCATGGCTTCCCCCGTACGGACGTATTCCGGATACTCTCGGGGGGCAGTGGGTCCTGCTCCTTTGAGGGAGGGCTGTCTTGCCGGCGTCCCTCCCCCACCCTCCCCCACTCCAAGCGTCGCTCTCGCCTTCCCCCTCCCCCCTCGGCGCAGGTCTTTGTGGAGCTGAACGAACTGATCGTGGACAAGAACCAGGAGCTGCAGTGGAAGGAGACAGCCCGTTGGATCAAATTTGAGGAGGACGTGGAGGAGGAGACGGACCGCTGGGGCAAGCCCCACGTGGCCTCCCTCTCCTTCCGAAGCCTGCTGGAGCTGCGAAGGACTCTCGCCCACGGTAGGCAACTCTCGTCCACCGTGGAATTTGCCAGTGATCCGAACGGCGCCACATTTAAGCATCCAGTCTGCCTTCAACCATTCCGAAGTGCCTGAATCCCAATTGAATCCTGCCGGGATTCCCTCCAGGATCAAACAGTAGTGCTTTTAATCCAAGAGGGAAACTGAAGCAGGAGATTGAGCAAATGGACTTCAAATTGGTTACTCGTTGAGGATAGAAGGAGAAAGGGACCAAGAGCAGCCGATAAGGGTGGCCAGCAGTCTCCCCGCAGCTGCCCGTAGGACTCCTGCTCGAGAGCACCCTCTCCCAATTCTTCCTCCCTCCTCTCCCCTGTAGGTGCTGTCCTTCTGGACCTGGATCAGAAGACGCTACCCGGGGTGGCCCACCAAGTGGTGGAGCAGATGATCATCTCCGACCAGATTCGGGCCGAGGACCGGGCCAACGTGCTGCGGGCGTTGCTGCTTAAGCATAGGTGAGCATGTCGGGGTTATCCCATGCCCGTGCGTGTGGTTAAAGGTCAACAAGAGACCATTGCGCGGTTAGCTCCTCCTTGCACCCAGCCGAAGGAGCGGGAGCATGAGGCTGGCTCATCCAGGCGGCAAGGGTGTCTCGTCCGCATCGCAAGGGTGGCTCATACGGATCACAAAAGTTGCTCGTCTGGACTGTAAGGATCGTTCATACAAACGTTGCTCGTCTAGACCGCGGACGTTGATCATCCGGACCACAAGGGTCGCTCGTCCGGACGAGGCAGTTGTCCTGTCTGGACAGCATGGGTCATTCATGCAGACCGCGAACGTCGCTTATCTGGAATGCGAGCATCTCTCTTCTGGTCTGCGAGGGTTGCTTATATGGAGCACATACACAGACGGGGGTGGCTCACCCGGAAGTTGAGTTTTGCACGTCTGGACTGCGAGTGTCGCTCGTCCAGACTGCGAGCGTCGCTCATTTGGAACACAAGTGTCACTCATCTGGATCATGAGTGTCGCTCATCCTGAATGCGAGCATCGCTCATCTGGAACACGAGCATCACTCGTCTGGACTGTGAGTGTTGCTTGTCCAGACTACAGGCATCCCTCGTCTGGATTGTGTCACCTGTCCAGACTGTGAGCGTTTGCTCGTTTGGACTGCGAGCGTCACTTGTCCAGACTGCGAGCATCGCTTGTCTGGACCACAGCGGTCGCTTGTCTGGAATGCGAGAGTTTGCTCGTTTGGACTGCGAGCGTCACTTGTCCAGACTGCGAGCATCACTTGTCTGGACCACAGCGGTCGCTTGTCTGGAATGCGAGTGTTTGCTCGTTTGGACTGCGAGCGTCACTTGCCCAGACTGCGAGCATTGCTCGTCTGGACCACAAGGGTCGCTTGTCCGGAACACGAGCATTGCTCATCTTCCATCATGAGTGTTGCTCATCTGGAAGGCGAGTGTTGCTCGTCAGACCACAAAGTTTGCTTGTTCGGATGGGGTGGGTGTCCTGTCTAGACCGCGGGGGTCGCTGGTATGGACTGCATGAGTTGCTCATCCGGAGCATGAAGGGCCCCGAAGCCGCTGTTTCTTCCTGGGTGCTGCGGGGGGATGCACCGGAGACCCTGGCCATGGCCCAGCGTGACGCCCAAGGCGGTCTCTCCCGCAGCCATCCGTGTGACGAGAAAGAGTTCTCCTTCCCTCGCAATATCTCGGCCGGCTCGCTCGGTTCTCTGCTGGGTCACCACCACAGTGCCAACCACATGGGAGAAGGCCCTGAGCCCACCGTTACCGACCCGCTTATTGGCTGCGTGGGGGAACACGAGACGCGGGTGGACATGGAGAAGGAGGTAAGCTTTGGGAGGTTTTCTGGCAGACGTTCCGTGACCCAGTTGGGTAACGTCATCTACGCTAGAAGGGCTTGCAGGAAGGAGAAAAAGAGGAGGAGGGGAAAAAACGACATCCGTCGGTGAAATGGCAGCTGGTCCTCGCTTAATGATGGGTTCCAAGGCCCACAGAAGAGGGCCTCGGGGTCTGTCAAGCAGCCTTGGCACCCCTAAATGGACTGGGACCCCCCCACCCCACGGTCAGCTGACTGCAGTTCCGGGGGCTTCTTCCTGGTTTTTTTGTCTGGGTCTCCTTCTCCTTAGATGACCTCCCAGCTCCCTTCCGAACTGTGCTAATGTTTATAAAGGGGCTTCTTACTGGTAGGGAATTAGATTTTGGGGAGGGAGGCCCGGGCGCCAGGGAGGGGCATCGGGGGGGGGGCCCTCCGGCAGGCCACTGGACTCCAGCTCCCATCCTCCCCTCCCGTAGAGCCTGCCAAAGGAGGTGGCCTCCCCTGTCCTCTCTGGCCCCATCACTCGCTCCAAGTCGAAACATGAACTGAAGCTCCTGGAGAAGATTCCGGACAACGCCGAAGCCACCGTGGTGCTTGTGGGTAAGGGCATCAGGGCTCCTGGGTGGGGACTTCCGGGGTGTGTGTGTGTGGTCAGGCCTTGACGGACAGCCACCCACACCTGTCCCCTCCCCCGCAGGTTGCGTCCAGTTCCTCGACCAGCCCACCATGGCCTTCGTGCGGCTGAAGGAGGCAGCCCAGTTGGACGCCGTCCTGGAGGTACCAGTACCAGTACGCTTCCTGTTCGTGCTGTTGGGCCCCAGCAGCGCCAACATGGACTACCACGAGATCGGACGCTCCATCTCCACCCTGATGTCCGACAAGGTAGGGTTGGGGGTCGGGACACGGCCCCGGGCACCTTCAGGAGGAGTGTAGGGTTACTTGCCATGGCCAACTCAATATGGTCAACTCTCCATGGCCAATTCAACATGGGCAACTCCCCATAGCCAACTCCCATGGTGAATTCTCCTTGGCCAACTCTCCATGACCAACTCATGGCCAACTGTCCATGGTCAACCCTCCTTGGCGAACTGTCCATGGCCAACTGTCCATGGCCAATTCACCATGTACTACTCTCCATGGCCAACTCTCCCCAGCAATTCCATGAAGCGGCTTACTTGGCTGACGACCGTCACGACCTGCTCCAGGCCATTAACGAGTTCCTGGACTGCAGCGTGGTGCTGCCCCCTTCGGAGGTGCAGGGCGAGGAGCTGCTGCGGAGCGTGGTGCATTTCCAGCGGGAGATGCTCCGCCGCCGGGATGAGCAGGAACGGCGGCTGACGGCTGGGACGGCCCTGGAGCCCAAGTCGCCAGAGGAGAAAGGTAGGCTGTGTGTGTCTGTGTGGGTGCGTAAGTTCTCCTGCTCCGTTTCCTCTGTTTCATTGGCAGACCGAGATCTCTTTTGGGAAATGCTGAGTGCTGATTGGCCCAAGAGCCTTGCGCAGGGCGGGCTGTAGGGATGGAACAGGCCTCCCCCTCCCAGATTCTCCCCGTTTGCTCTCCCCCTCCCCCAGCGTTGCTGAAGCTGAAAGTGGGTGAGGAGGAAGACGAATCGGAGGTCGACCCACTCCAACGCACCGGACGACCATTTGGGGGACTTGTCCGGGATGTCCGTCGCCGTTATACGAAGTATCTCAGCGATTTCAGAGACGCTCTTGACCCTCAGTGCCTGGCGGCTGTCATCTTCATCTACTTTGCCGCCCTCTCTCCCGCCATCACCTTTGGGGGGCTGCTGGGTGAGCAATGGGGGAAACCGGAGCACCTGGGGGCCACAAGGGAGGCAGGGATGAACCGCAGCTCCCCTTCTGTCTCTCCCAGGTGAGAAGACCGAGGGCCTAATTGGTGTCTCAGAGCTGATCATCTCCACGGCGCTTCAGGGTGTCCTCTTCTGCCTCCTGGGGGCTCAACCCCTCCTGGTCATCGGCTTCTCGGGGCCCCTCCTGGTTTTCGAGGAAGCCTTCTTCACGGTGAGTTGGCACGGGGGTTGTCCAGAATTTCCAATCAGCCAGAAGAGGGGCATCCGCTTGGGCTGTGGCCCGTCGGACGCGTTCTTTAGATCAAAGGCAGGAGGTTCCGTGGCAGCCCTCGGACCTCCAAGCCTTCTCCCTGTGGTGGGATTCGGGCGATTCACGGCAGTTTCGGGTGACACATCCGCTCGACGGAGCTCATCGTCGACACCGGCTGAACCAGTGCTCCTTTTTTTGCCCGTCGGCAGTTCTGCGCCTCGCACCGCCTGGAGTACCTGGTGGGCCGCGTCTGGATCGGCTTCTGGCTCATCCTGATCGTGCTGGCCATGGTGGCCTTCGAGGGCAGCTTCCTGGTGCGCTTCGTCTCGCGCTTCACCCAGGAAATCTTCGCCTTCCTAATCTCCCTCATCTTCATCTACGAGACCTTCTTCAAACTCATCAAGGTGGTCACAGCGGAAAAAAGGGGGAGGTCCCATGGCGGAGACATGAGCCATGTCTCAGAGCTGGGAGGGACCTTGGAGATCATCTAGTCCAAAACCCTGCTCAAGCCAGAGGTTTCTCCCCACTCCCCGTTGACGCCTGAACCCCTTCTGTTCCTTCCTTCCGCACAGATCTTCCAGGCGCACCCGTTGCATGGCTGTGAGAATGGCACCATCAGCCTTCCGGGACTTGAGAACGGGACAAACAGCCACGATGTTTCAGAAATGATCGGCCAGCCCAACACGGCCCTCCTCTCACTGGTGCTGATGGCCGGCACCTTCTTCATCGCCTTCTTCCTGCGGAAGTTCAAGAACAGTCGCTTTTTCCCCGGCCGGGTGCGTGGCCTGTCCCGGGGGGGTGGTTCCATGTGTGGCGGGGAGGTTCTGGGAGAAGAGACAGTTGTCGGCCAATGGAAGAGGTGCTGTGGGGTCCCGACAACACCCCCACCCCCACCCCGCACTCAAGAGGCTCCTGTGGCTGAGCAGATCTCTCCGGGCAGGTCCGGCGAGTGATTGGAGATTTTGGGGTGCCCATCGCCATCCTCCTCATGGTGCTGGTGGATTCCAGCATCCAGGACACTTACACTCAGGTAGGAGGGGTTCCTGGACTCCCCGCAAAGGGAGGAGCCACCATGTAGCTCCCCGTCTGGCTCGTCATCCCCTGACAAACCTCTGCTTGGTCCTTTAGTTTTGACTCAGTCGTCCTCCCCGCCCATCTCGTTTCTCCTGCTGTGTTCCGCCCCCCCCCCCCGAAACTTTCAGTGCCCAGCGGCTTCTCGGTCACGTCCCCTGAGAAGCGAGGCTGGGTGATTAACCCTCTGGGCAGCAGCGGTGAGCCTTTTCCGGTGTGGATGATGGTGGCCAGCGTGCTGCCCGCCGTACTCGTCTTCATTCTCATCTTCATGGAGACGCAGATCACCACGTGAGTCTTGCGGGATGGAGGCCCTCTTCCTGGCCCCGCTCCCACTCTCCACCGGTCTTTGGGGGCACGTATGGAGAGGAGACACACACAAACACGGTGGTGGGATTTAACTGGTGTAACAACCAGTTTGGTGAGCATCTGCTTTTGTGCATGCACGGTGTTTGAGAAACGCCGATTTTCAGCTCCAAAACTTACCTTCTGCTGGAGCGCCGGTGAGCTGAGCTGAGGTGCGGAGTGATGCAGGTCCAACTGATCATGTGAACAACCAGTTTGCTCAAACTGGTCCAAACCGGCTGAATCCCACACACTGCTTCCCCCTCCGCCTCGCAGGCTGATCATCAGCAAGAAGGAGCGCAAGCTGCAGAAGGGCTCGGGGTTCCACCTGGACTTGCTCCTCATCGTGGCCATGGGCGGCTTCTGCGCCCTCTTCGGCCTGCCGTGGCTGGCGGCGGCCACGGTGCGCTCCGTCACACACGCCAATGCCCTCACTGTCATGAGCAAGGCGGTGGCCCCGGGGGACAAGCCCAAAATCCAGGAGGTGAAGGAGCAGCGCGTCACAGGGCTGCTGGTGGCTGTCCTTGTCGGTGAGTCGCTCGACGCACCCATCGATCGGCGGGCGATACGTGGGTGCGGTCGGCTGGGCTCCCGCCCATGCGGTCTAACCCTGCCTGCTCCTCCCGCCAGGCTTGTCCATCGTCATCGGGGACCTGCTACGCAGGATTCCACTAGCGGTGCTCTTTGGCATCTTCCTCTACATGGGCGTCACCTCGCTGAATGGGATCCAGTTTTACGAGCGCCTCCACCTGCTGCTGATGCCCCCCAAGCACCACCCGGATGTGCCCTACGTCAAGAAGGTGAGGCTGTCCGGACCCACCTCCAGGAGTGGGGAGGTCTGTTGATCTGTCCGCCCTCCCGCCTAAATTCTTCTCTTCGCTTCCTTTCTCGTTCCTTTCTTTCTCCCTGCGAAGCCGATCTCCTTTGCCAGGGCCACCTTTTACAATCATTTGTCCAGCCAAAACTTTTTTTCTTAATGAAGCGTTGACCTCCTTCACCTGCTATTTGGGAGCATTGCCCACGGCCACAGCCATTGGGGTCACACTCAAAAAAAATATGTAGCAACTGCCCAGTTGCTGGGTGGGCGTGGCCAGGGTGGGCATGGCCTAGTCGGCCTCCTGTCCTCGGGCTCCGGAGGCCATAAAGTGGCCGAGAAGGACTTCAGGGACGACCGTTGTCCGCTCGATCTGAGTCTCCACGCCGGCCCTGCACTTTCCCACAATCCAAATCGGGCCACGTGGGGACTCCTGGGAGGAGGGGAGGGGTTGGGCAGGGCCATCCCGTCATTGCAACTCCTGGCTCGACGAACCCAATGTAAAATGAACCGGTTTGCCTGAACCGGTGTGAACCGGTAGCAGCCCACCACACCCTGCACACAGGTCTTCCCATCTATGTGTCAGTGATGTTGCAAGTACGGCCACCAACCCGGCCTTCCTTTTCCTCCTCCCCAGGTACGCACAATGCGAATGCACCTCTTCACGCTCCTGCAACTGGCCTGCCTGGCTGTCCTCTGGGCCGTCATGTCCACTGTGGCCTCACTGGCCTTCCCCTTCATCCTCATCCTCACCGTGCCTCTCCGCTTGTGCCTGCTCAGCCGCATCTTTACGGAACGGGAGATGAAGTGTGTAAGTTTAGGGGGGGCAGAGGTGTGTGTGTATTTGTGTGTAGGGCCAGTGCCGGAGGGGGCCGAGCCCATCACCCGTTCGTGTCTCTTGCGCACGCCAACAGCTGGACGCAGCCGAGGCAGAGCCCATCCTGGATGAGAGAGAAGGGGTAGACGAGTACAACGAGATGCCCATGCCGGTGTGATGAAAGAACACCGAAACCTCAGAGGCCGCCCCCACCCCCAACCGTCCTCTCACCCCAGTGCCTTTGCATGTCAGTACGAGAGTGGTGGGAAACGGCCTCGAGCCCCTCTGGATCCCTGACGTGGTCTTGTCTGTGGAGCAGCGTCCCCTGCCTGGTGCCTCATTCGCCGCTGGAAAGCTTGCGTGCACCCCTCAATTCTACGCACCAGCTAGAGCAGGGGACACGACCCTCTTCAGGAAGGACCATGACTGCATTTAGGGTCTCGAGCAGAGTGGGGGAGGCCAGGAGAGAAGCTGATCGAGACAGGACTGGGCCCCACCCTGGCACCTTTGAGCCCCGCTCCTTCAGGACAGGGAGAGCCAACAGTAGGGAGCTGGCCCTAAGCCACAGGGAGCTTACTTGGAGCAAGTACGTGACCCCACCCTTCCATCGGATCTACCGGGCCGGGCTGAAATGGGGGTCCAGGGAGGAGGGAAAGCAGGGGTGTGAAACATTGACGGATAATAAACCTACACGGGCGTCTCGCCACGTTTCTTGTGTGTGTGTGTGTTGTGTGCCATGTCGGGGAGGCAGCCTCACGTGGGGTTCAGGAAGAGAGAAGCGGCCAGACAAAGAGGGGGGGGGACCCTGCTCGGGAGCCAGTCAGTCGTTTGTGGCTCTAGGGGCTGTTGCTCATCTCCGTTCCAAAGCCAAAGAAGAGCTGGCATTGTTGTCTCCGGGGTCCTGTGGCTTGTAGGACCAGACGCTGCCCCTCCCCCCCAAATTATCTCCCGCTCCGAGAAAACAGCGTTTTCCCCCTGACGGATGAGTCCCTCCGTCCTCCACGCGCCCAATGTGGGGCTCCCTGAGTAGGGTCGCTTGTATTGATCGGTGGTGCGAGGAGCGTGAGAAGTGACGGAGGGAGCGTCGGAGTTTGGGACTGGCCGCAGGGAAATTCGGTCACCCGGGATTGGTCAGTGGCCAGCAAAGACACACAAAGACCCCGCCCAAGCCATGGACTCCGGTGGGAGCGTGGGTCCAGGGACGGGAAAGTGAAAGTGAAAGGAAGTTCTGGTGGCACCTGAGAGAACCATAGAACAACAGAGGCAGAAGGGACCTCGGAGGTCATCCAGCCCAACCCCCTGCCCAATAAGGACCTTAGAGAACCATAGAATAGCACAGTGGGAAGGGAACTCAGGTCCTTGGAGGTCATCTGAAGAATTGGAAGATCCCAGACATTGCAGCAATAAATAAAATTATTATTAATTATTATTATTATTATAGCACAGCAAGGCTGGCTGGAGAATTCTAGGAGTTGAAGTCCATCCATCTTAAAATTGTGAGTTCGTTCCTAGGTAGAGGCAGGGTCTCCTACTTGGGTGGGGGTTGGGATGTACTAGATGACCTATAAGGTCCGTTCCAACTCTGGTAATCTGTAATCTCTGTAATGATTAGAGATCAGGATAACCTCTGTGAAATGTAGATTTACAGTGCAACTCTTATGTTAAAGTTCTGAACTAATAGCTTCACACATACAACCAAATATTGATATTTTAAAAAGT
>JANHFN010008867.1:127227-142880 GCA_032468175.1 Toxicocalamus goodenoughensis | reverse complement strand
CCGGATCCAAGCTACTTTCAAAAAAGATGTTTTATATTTATGTTTTGTTTGTCTTTTGAAAAATTAATAAAAAAATTTATTTAAAAACAAAAACAAATCCTTAATCTCTACCCACACTAACACCAAACAGCACCAGTTCAATTGGAGTAAAACAAAAATATTCCACACTACCATACGCCACACTTGTGAATTCATTGAAGCTTGGCAGTCCACAAGCTATTCCATAAATAGATACTTTGATCTACAACCAGCCTATGAACTCAGAATCCAAATCAGTCATATAGGGAACCAGAGATGACACCAACCCTCAACCAATCCATGCAAGAACCCTCTGTTCTAACCAAGGCTTCCTGAGACATTAACAATTGCATGCTGTTCCCAAAACCTTGTTTTTATTTCAACAGCTGTGCATCACAACACCTCCCCACCAGCAATTTACCTAATGGACCCTCATTTGATGTAACTTCCCTATCACAAGGCCCATCACAAGATTCTCATTGATGACTCATGCCTGACCCATCACAAGACCTTTACTTGACACACCCATATCTGAAGTCCTTATAAACACAACATTGACATTGACATCCCCTAAATTCTGCTGAAGATGTTACCTAGCCTGGTAATGAAACGTTTTGAAACCAACCCATAAGCTCGGGGAATGAATGAACCTTCACCCTTATCTTATTGACCCTTGAGAGATGGGTAAAATTAAACAGGAATTTCTTCTAAAAATATCTTGTTGGATGTCTATGGAGATTCTCAGTCATCCTGGTCATGGTTGTCCCAAAGGTGCTTTTTCAAGAGGCAACTGGACTTTCTTGTTTGAAAAAGTTTCCCTTCACATCTTTTGGGACAACTATGATAGGATGACTGAGAATCTCCATAGAAATTTAGCTATGCACTTTGGGGTATGAACAGATTTCCAGAAAACTGCAGACTGCAGGAACCAGTTTCACTTCAGTTTGAGATGCAGACAACACAGACTCATCCCCAACAGTCTGTGCTCAACAGTGAAAGGACACAGGGCAGAAAACATCCTGCTGAAAGCACAGTTTCACAACACAATCCTTTCAGCAGTTCCAAGAAGCTCCACAACTATTTACATTACTAAGCTGATGTAAGACATGACCAGCTGTCTGCAAGGAGTATAAATCCTTCTATTCCCCACCATCCAGTCAGAGCTGAAGAAGCTTCTTGGATGAGTAGCGAAATGTCTTCAAAGAAAAACAAAGTCCCGTTGCCTCTTGAAAAAGCATCTTTGGGCTCTGTTGTTGGAATTATGGGTAGTAAAACTATATCATCACTGGAGTGGGTAGAACTGAAATGTACCTCATTTTATGTGAGTTTAAGTGGTAAAATACACGTTTTAGGCAGTTTTAGAGAATGGGATGTTTTAGTGCAGGGGTGTGTCAAACTCGCAGCCTGCGGGCCTGATGTTTCATGTGCTGGCCCCACCCCCTTCACTGGTTTAGTGAAGGAGAAAAAGGTCTCGATACATCATGTCACACCACCATGACGACACGAGTTTGACACCCCTGTTCTAGTGTCACAAACAAAGAACATAGGATCACAGGGCTTCTAGTCCAACCCCTTGCTGAAGGTGGACTTCATACCATCCCAGTCAAACATAAATCTCAGGGCTACACAGCATTCCCCTCCCCCCAAGCCCTAATTTAAAACCTGAAATTATAACCAGATTGGTTTTCCTCTGGTGGGCCTGGGCAGCTGCTGGAAAGAAGCAGGTCCATTAATTATTCTAATTAGGACTAGAATTTCTATCAAAAAATAATGCCATGCAGTCATTAGATGAAACAATACATGAGCACTTCTACAGTCCCAGTTGCAGTCTTTAAGCCAGAACCTCATGCTTCTGCCCTGTCAATCTCACTTCCATTTCAACTCCCCTTGCCCTCTCCATCTCTGCCCTTTTGGCCCCCTGCCCTCTGCCAGCCTTGCTGACCTTTGCCATCTTCTGTTGCTGAGGCAGCTGGTGGCCTTTTGTTTTACATCATTTTACACGTGTAGACTCAAGTATTTTACACTTCCCTTGGTTTGTTAAAGTTACATAGTATTTATCTTAACTTTTATTTTTAATAGCTTTAAATTGTTGTTGTTCATTTCCTAGGTGTTGATCAATGTATCCAGAAATTTTTAGATGTTGCACGACAAACAGAATGCTTTTTTCTACAGAAGAGGCTACAATTATCTGTCCAGAAACCAGACCAAGTAATTAAGGAGGTAAGAATATGGTTTTCTTTCGACTTAAGCACGATATCTGATTCTATGCTAGAAGACAGTAATTGTAGTATGGTAAGTGCAGTGATGGGATTTAGTCGGTTCCCACCGGTTAAGTACAACTGATACCTAATTTTTTTGCTGAATTCAGCGAACTGGTTAGACATGTTCCTCCTGAAAATCTGTTTTCCAGAACACCTCTGGTTTTCATTCAATTTCCTTCCAGGTGGGGGGAAAAAACACCCTCCCCCGAAGTCCAAGAGTGGAGCTATGGAATGCCACCGCATTTATGTGCCGGTAGTTGCTGGCCTTTCCTCTGGTGGGCCTGGGCAGCTGCTGAAAAGAGGCAGATCCATTTCAGCGCCCGGTGCCTAGATGCCCTTGCTTCCCCCAAGCATTTCTTTGCCTGATTGCATTTCTCACTGTCGTGTGCAGGGAAACAACTTTGTGGGAGTAGAGAAAAAAAAGTTTAGTCAATTCCAACTTCGTGAGATCTTTTTTTTTTCTCTCGCAAGAAGTTGGAATTGATTGAACTTTTTTTTGTGTCCTACAAACTTTTGTTTCCCTGCACACGACAGCGAGAAACATGATAGAACTGGAAATCAGGTAAGCAAAGAAATGCTTGGGGGAAGCAAGGGCACCTGGGCAGTGGTGAGTGGGGCAAGCTCCGCAGTGCTGTGTTGCAATGGAGAAATGGGAAACTGAGCAGCCAATGTGAGGGAAGGAGGCCGCTTTCCCTCTTCTCCCTGCTCCTCTTTCCCTTGTGCCAGCTGTTCCATTTCCCATTTCTCCATTATAACGCAGCACCCAGGATCCACTTTAATAGTGGGGTGGTGGGGGTGGGGGTAATTTAAAACCGGTTTGCCCAGGGTCAGGTTGGCAGTTGCATGAGGCTTGTCCTGCATGTGTGGCAAAGGATAGGAATGGCCCACAACGGCCAACCTGACATTGGACGAACCAGTTGTTAAACTATTTCAGTCTCACCATTGGGTAAGTGGAATGTTGCTATGAGGTATAAGTGGGATTAAAAGCATTTATTACATAAATTAGGGCTGAATCTATCCCAATCAAAGTATTTTAATGTGCTTAATGAAGAACTGATTGATCATTGTAGCAGGATGATGATTTGCAGATATATCTAATCTGTTAATTTATTTTATTTGTTAAATTTATTTGCTGCCTATCTTGTCATGGAGCTACTCTAAGTTGCTTATAATAATACAAGGGAAGAAAATGAAAGGAGCGTAAATAGAAATAAAATAATAGAATAAAATAAATAATGAAAACAACAATGAAAATAGTACATCAATATTATAACTAAAAAGATAAATGGGTGGAGAGCAGAACAGAACAAAAGGGAGGGGGAAGAAATGTGGAGTTGGCCATCAATTTAGTACCCACCCAGCCTAGAACTCCTCCCACTTGGTCCCTAGGCCAATCAGCAGAGCCAGGTCTTTAGACTATTGTGGAAAGATAGGGGATACTTTTATCTGTTAAATTTATGATGTTAAATGAGATTTTGAAGAGAACCACTAATTTTTGGAATGTTTTCCTCTCTGCCTACCCACCTTGTGTTTTTTTTGTACTAAAATTCAGCCACTGATGCTCTGAGTAGTAGTATTTGTATCATCTCATCTACACAGCAGTAGAATTATTTTACTGTACAATAATATAAATTTTATTTTGGGTAAATGTCCACTGAATTTATGATGATCTAAGTAAAATAGTTCATAGCCATATCCATAAACTTGAAGCTTAAACTTTAATCCAAAGATTAGCATGGTGATACCCATAACCATAATTCATCATGTTCTTGATAAAAAATGAGAAAAACCTACTTTATTATTTTGTGCAATACATAAGAATTAGTGTGAGACAATTGTAATTAAAAATGAGGTAGAAATTAGTCATAAGGAATTAATGGTTTGAGGAAAGGAAGCAGCTGTTAGTTTATTGAAACACATCCGGATACTTGTTTTGCTAAGGTTTTGTAGTTGTTTTTGTTCAAATACAAATGTTTTTCCAAGGAGACATTCATAGTGTATTTCCTGTATGCTTCTGTTTCATGTAGGATGTTTCAGAACTGAGAAATGAATTGCAGCGGAAAGAAACACTAATTCAGAAACACTTGGGAAAACTTCGCCACTGGCAACAAGTTTTAGACGATATTAATATCCAGCAGAAGAAACCTACTGAGATGCCTCAGGGACCTCTAGCTTATCTAGAACAAGCTTCAGCCAATATTCCTGCACCTCTCAAGCAAATATGAAAAAGAAGCATAATTGAAATGCCAGAATAAAGTTGTACATTTTGTATTGAAAAAATGTTTATTTTTGTAAAAATGGATACCAAGGAACCTAAGTAAATGAGGAGGCTACAGCTATCATTGCATGGATTGGAAAGTATTATTTCTTTTATTCTATCACCTGCAAACTGAACATTGTCTCTAACTTTGGAGATATTCTAAGGAGCAAGAACAGTCTATCCCATGAACTCCCAACATAATTTTACTTCTGTAAATCAAGTGCTACCATTAACTTTATCTTTTGGAAGCATGGTGCTTTTTAATATTCTTGCACAGTTTCAGCTTCTGGTTCTGTGCATAAACATTCTTGTGGAACAGTGTAAAAAATACCTATGAGAAATATGTCACGATCTGAATTGTTTTAATACAAAGAAAAAATTACTTTTTGAATCCAGTTTTTGAGCTGGACAGCTGTATGTTTTAAATAAATTAAAAAATGCACATGGACAAATAAATTAATGTTTAGCTTTATTTTAATGAAGTTACAAATGAATGGTGAAAGTAGTTTTTATTTTTGTGTGATAAATTAACTTTATATATACAAATACAGATGTTACTTTTTTACAGACCACTTATGAGAATTTTGTTTCCGTAACAAGTTATTTATATATTGCATAGTGATAATAAGAGTTGGCATTTTAAAAATTGTTCTTAGTTTTCTTCCTCTTAAAAGTACTTTAATACTCTAATAGTTGGCACTTAATTGTTTGTGTTTAAGTGCCACAATTCAACATAGAAATCGTCTCTAAATCTGAGCTGAACTGTGGTTGTGATGTCAAGGCTACTAAGGTGCACAGAGTGTAAATATACTATTACTTTAAACAGATGTTATAAGAACATTTCAGATAATATTGTAGATATGTACTGAGATTTTTCTCTGAAATCTCTAAAACGTCAACCTGAATTCAAGTGGAATTGGAGTGGGGAATGTTCTAGTCATTTTGATACTGGTATGCTATCATTTTGAGATTATACTTACATATAATATAGATTTGATATATGGATCCCAATTGGTATATTCTTTCACTTACATTTTTCCACTAGTAATACTGGGGAAACTTTTTCTCTTTGCAGATTCTCACACATTCAGAAAATGTATTTCAGTAGTTGGGGCAGGCAAAGAGAATGTCCAATAGGTAAAATAGCAAAATACACGATTTTGCCTAGGATGAATTTAAATGCTCAGTGCTAATTTAAATACATTACATTTAAATATATTTAACAGAACACTTAAAACCCTTGTTTATTTTTAGAAATAAAAAAAAATCTGGGTGCACCACAGGTGCATGCAGATTCATCCTTGACTAGAACCATTCTCTCCACTGCACTATGTGCCTATGTTTTAGACCAAAGTTAAGAGCTCATCTGTGACTGATAATAAAAGCATTCCACTTCTAGATGCAATATGCATTTTCTAAAGTATACATTATAGCAAACTACAAAGCAAATTAACTATTTTTGAGTTGTTAGTCTTATTTACTAATAACTGGGAAAAGTAGCCAATTAACTTTAAATACAGTGTATATGCTGCTATTAGTATTTCAAAATGCCAAATAGTTTAAGACTGGAAAACATTTAAGCACAACCTCCTCATGTCTATTTGTCTGGCTTAATTTTTCTATTTTGTTGGTTTTTTATAAAGTAAGTTGCCCAGAATCAGTATTTCTTACATATATCTTTATTTCCATGGAACCTTGCCACAAGGTGATTGGCTTGGACATTCCTACTCTTTACCCAAGATGCCTCTGATAAGGGGCAGCCCTTCCACTTGATTAAATATTGGACTTGTCTCCTGTGCCACCTTGAATTGAGGATTCACTGCACCTCATAATGGGTTTGGCCTATGACTACGGGGTCTGGAGCTCATGAGGTAGTGGCCTCAGGTTTGATCCCACCCTGGGTTTTAAGAGGCTACTATGGAATACTGGGTGAATTTTCCCTAGCAGTCGGGGCAACTTCAGTTGCACTGTGACTGCGTTGATGACCTTTACTATAGGGAAAGGTCCCATGAACTTTGGCCCCAATTTCTTGCAAGGGAGCCTTAACCTCAAGTATTTGGTGGAGAGGTAGAGCTTCTCCCCCACCTGGAATGGCCTTTGCAGGGCCTGGTGTTTGTCTGCCTGTCTCTTACAGCTCTGTGCCGCTTTTGCCAGCACTTTTTTTACATTCTCCCAAGTTGCTTTCAGCGTTGACATCCAATCGGTCAGGCTGACTGAGGAGGGGGGATCCCTTGAATACTCAGGCATTGGGATGAAGTCCATACTGCTCACTACTCTGAAGAGGGTTAGTCCATGCTATTATGAACAGCATTATTGTATGCAACCTCCGCAAAAGGCAGGAGGGCCACCCAGTTGGACTGCTGATAATTCACTTGGCTCCACAGGTACTACTCTACCATGGCATTCAGTCTCTCTGCCCCTGCATTGGTCCTTGGATGAAAGGCTGAGCTAAGGTCCTGGGATGACCCAATAGACCGCAGGAACTCTCTCCAAAATTTGGCCATGAACTGGACTCCTCTGTCTGAGATAATTCTCCATGGCACTCCATGCAGGTGGTAGATGTGTTTCAAAAACAGCTTGGCTAACTGGTGGGCTGAGGATAGCCCGCCTCACAGTATGAAATGCACCTGTTTGGAAAATAAGTTATTACAGTCCAGATACCATGTTTTCTCCACTTTTTGGCAACGTTATTATGAAATCCATTGCGATCTCCTCCTTGTTGGTTTCACAACCATCTCTAGCCATCGGGGGGGGGGTCCTGGTCATTTTTTCATTCCGGCGCAAATGGTGCAATTCTTCACAAAACTGTTCACATTTTTCTTTATGCCAGTCCACCAGAATTGCCTCAGACTTAAGTGTAAAGTCTTTAAAAACCTGAAGTGGCCTGCTGGTTTGGCGTTGTGGCTCCTTTGAAGGACTAGAATACATAGGGTAGAGTTGGTTCCTTTCCATGCTAGGTCACCTCTTTTAGTTAAGATGTGTTGATTGTCCCGGAAACAACCGTCTGCTAGCAGCTCGGTTTTTAATTTCGTGGTTAAGTCATCTGTGGGTCGGTCTTGTCAGTTGTGGTGTTGTCACCTGGTGATTACTTGGGCAGCAATTTTGGTAGGGGGGATGATGGCATTTACAATCTTCTCCCTTTCGCATTTATACTGGGGCATGCGAGAGAGGGTGGCAGCCAGAAAGTTCTTTCCCTCTGGGATGTGTTTTAGCACAAAGTCTAAGTATTGTGTTTAAGAAGTATTGGGCCCAGTGGACTTGTTTGGGTGATAGTTTTTGCGGGATCCTAAGGCCTTCCAGATTTTTATGGTCAGTCCAAACTTTGAATGGCTTCTGGCCCCCTTCCAGCAGGTGACGCCAGGTTTGCAGTGCCCATCTTATCGCAAAAGCCTCTTTTTCCCATGCAGCCTATCGCCTCTCTGTGTCCGTGAGCTTGCGAGAGGTGTAGGTGCAGGGCTGTAGGTTTCCTTGGTCGTTTCCTTGAAGTAACACTGCTCCCACTGCCACATCGCTGGCGTCTGCTTGAACAACGAGGGGTTGTTCGGGGTCAGGGTGCTTCAGTACTGGTTCTTTTGCAAACAGTTCTTTCAGCGTTTCAAATGCTTTTTGGCAGGTTAGGTCCCACTGTAGGGGCCCAGCTGGGATTTTGTTTCTATACTCCCTGTCTTTAGAAGGTCTGTCATGGGTTTGGCAATCCTCACGAAGGAGGGGATGAACTGCCGGTGAAATTTGCAAACCCCAGGGAGCTTTGTAGTCGTCTGCGGGTGCAAGGGGCTTGCCAACCGAGGACGCCTTGTACTTTGGCTGAGTCCATCTCTATGCTTTCATTGGAGACTTGGTAGCCAAGGTAATCCAACTGTGTGTTGTGAAATTCGCATTTTGACAGCTTTGCTAAGAAAGCATTTAATGGAAGGCCTAGTGTTGGAACAGGCCACCTGCCTAAGACCACCCAAGGCCTCTCCCAACCCACTGAAATACCTCATGCTCCCTGCAATTCCCCCCCCCCAACCTGCTGCACTGGGTCACTTCCCTTGTGAGGATCTAGCAAGTAGTCTCCTCTCCAGTTTCTCAGTCACATGCACCTCTCCAGCGCTCCATTCAGGGCTCTGTAGGCCTTGCCTGGCAGGTTGATGGCCAAAATGGAGCTCCATTTCGACCTGCAACCTGCTGGACAAAGTCTGTAAAGGTCTGAATGGAATGATGGAGGGGCAGATGCTGCCCCACCATTTTGGCCAGCAACATGCAAGACAAATGTTGCAAAGCCTCTGCAGTTGTTCGTAATGGTGAACAACTGCTGTGGTGCAGCAAGATTCGTAATTTCGGGACTTATTTGTTAGAGTGCCTATTGCGTAACTTTGAACATTCACTAAGGGAACACTCATACCCTGGGGATTGATTACCTGTACTTTTTGTTCTAAATTTAAATGTAAATTTAATTTACATTTGGTACTTAAGTAATCAGGGTCTACTATGGGCATAAGCTCAAACATATTTTGCAAGTCATATCAGTCTCTTTTTCAGCGGATTTTTTTTCCTAAAAATTAAAAAATGTATGTTTTTTTAGAAAAGTTAAAAATTTTGAATTTAAAATTAAATTTAAAAAAATTGTAAAGAAAAAATAAAATTTAAAAAAATCCCATCTTTTAAACGTGCCTTGCTTTCATTCCAAATTATTTCACTAGAGAACGATGGTATGGCTGTAGCATGTTTGCATACAAATTGAAATATTTGCTTGAGAGATGAGAATTGAGAAAAATCTGTTTTGAAGTAAACTATTAATCCAGAAATTTCAGAAATATAGCAATTGAGATGCATAAGAACCAAGCTGTTATGGGAACAATTTCGTTATACAGAATGTTGGAAATGTTGCAGAAGTGATGTGTGTAAAAGTTACTTTTTATTTTATTAGTTTAGCAGGACATGATGACAAAAAAGAAACCTTTTGTTAATGGTGTTCATTAAGTATTTATTTTTTTGCAACATCCTCGATAACAAAGCAGCTGGACATAGATTGTCTCGTACTTTTTCAAATTTGAAGTGAATCAATTCAATCCATCCGGCAATGCTGAAATATCTGCCTTTAAGGCATTTTCTGCCATAAAATAATGCATAGTCGCCGCCGAAGCCTTCCTTAACGAAGCTTTACAAATTCATCCTGAAAATGAACGAATTAGAACATTTTAATTGGAATCACAATGGTGCAGTTCACAGCCCGGCCAACAGATTCCCGCCCAGAGCCGACGGCCTTGGCCATAATAGTAGAAGAAGAATGACTTTAAGAACGCAGAAATAATAACATATTTTCCACCACGCAGCCATCCTTCCGCCAATCGCGGGCGTCCGAGCACGCGTGCGCACTTTTCAAGATCCGAGAGATCGGAGGCAGCTATACCGTCCGGAGTCTCCAACCTCTCGCGAGATTTTCTCGGAGACTCCGCTCGGAAGCGCGCAAAATTTGAAGACAGCCCGAGGGCGCGAGGTGGAGACGTAGTTGCCGCGGGGGGCAGAAACAGGGATCCGTTAGGGCAAGTAAGACGGGTGGCTTCGCGGCGCGGCGCCCTCTGGGCCTGCGGACAGCAGGGCATCCTCTCCAGCTGTGCGTGGGAGCGCAGCAGGGTCCGGAGGGTGTGGGTATCCGTGGGCCCGCGGGGTTTTAGAAAGATGCCAGCAGCGTCTCAGCAGCTCCCTCCGCCCCCCTCCCCCGCCCCCCCGCTGTTCATTCGGGGTCTCAGGGCTGCTGCTTGGGCTGAGCAAAGGAAAGACAGCGGCTACATTTCGAGGTCCCTTCCATTAGGATGTTGAAGAAATGTTTCTCCGCTGTTATATTAGGATCTGGACCATTTTTAGACCCAAATTACTGCTTTGGGTTTGGTTTCATGAAGGTCCTTTAAAGCAGCTGCAAACTGTTCCTGGGAATCATATGTTCTGGAAAGCAGTTCTGCAGCTTTAGCAGAACAACCTTGCCCTCTAAAACACTACCTTAGAATTAAATTTAACCTAGTTTATAGCCTCTAACAGAATTAAATCTTTATTGAAGGTATTTTTCTGCTTGGGAGACCACAGATGGCCTTTGTTTTAATTTTAATGAGTTTGATAAGATTAAATGTGGACTGCAATAGTTTTCTGAAGACTGTAGTCTCTGTTATGGATTAATTTTGCTACAGCTAACCATTGTTTATTAGATAAATCAGCCATAATGGGCTGAGCTGTCTTCAGGGAGGAAAGAATTGGAAGTGATGTCTTCCATATTTGTGTCCCCTTGGGTCATTGTGTCTTCCATCACATCAAGGAATGCACTGAAGAAAGAAAAGTTGCAAAAGATGAAACACCACCACAACTGGGCACTGCAGAAGCAAGGAACTAGTTGATGGAATTGATATGACAAGTGTTCTTTGTTTTCCATATTTTTCTTTCTCATTACAGCTATGAAAGGGGAAAAGTTGTTTGATATTAGGAAGGTCTTTGAGGAAGCTCAAAAACCTCACCAAAATCAGGCCAAATTAGTGGCATCTTTAAAGCATACCTATAATGAGGTAAGTATTGTTTATCATTCCTTCTTATGGGAGTTCCCACATTGGCTTCTAAAAGTCACTATACAATCATTATTTTACTTATAAGACTTCAGATGTGAAAAACATGAAGCCTTTAAGAAAGCATGGAAAAACAAAAATGGGGAAAAATTACAAGAGAATGGTAGTAGTTGAGAACAAGAGGGTTTAAGATCCTATGGGATTTCCATTTAGCTCATAATAAGTTAGACATATTTGCAATTCCAAAGAAACAATATGGATATTTGACATTGCAGTAGCTAGAGAGAGATACCCATCAGTGAGAAAGAACGAGAAAAAAATAGTTGCTCAATCGTGAAATTGTGTACAACTCTTTGTGATTCCATGGATCATAGTACACCAGACCCCCCTGCCCTCCAATCTCTTCCAGTGTTTGCTCAAATTTGTGTTCACTGCATTGATGACACTAACCATCTCATCTGCAATTAAGATTGAAAGCAAATGTGAAAAAACAAAATGCTGGAAGGTCTCCTAAAATTGTAGGGGCATTTTGTTCTCTTCCAGTAATTGTGGAAGTAACTTCCCAGAATTCCTCATGCTGATCTATGCTTCCTGGGATTAGCAGAGTTATGTTCACATGTAGAAATGTCTGTTTAAAAGCCAGTTTAAGGAGAAATACTGGTGAGAAGAATATTTTGAATGGAATGTATTAACAAGAAGATCTGCAAATGTCTTCACTGAATTCTTTGGAGTTTGATCTTTTGTTTGATGTATCTAGCCTTTTCTCCAATAACTTATAGGTTAATTCTTGCTCCTAGTTACAAGATAAGGACTGTTTTCATGAACAGTTTGTTCATTATCTGAAGTATGTCATGGTAATCTACAAAAGAGAACCTGCTGTGGAACAAGTGATAAATTTTGTGGCCAAGTTTCTGGCTTCATTGTATATTTCTGAGAAAGAGGATGCTGAAGAGGAAGAAGTGGAAAATCCCTTTCTAAATTACCTGTTGACTTTTCTCCTTAAGGTACTATATCTGTAAAGTAATGAGAAATAATTGGTACTACATAGATAAAAACTTTCATTAAAATGTGTATCCAACACCATCTGAAACTTTGAAAATAAGCTATTAATTGTCCAAGTCATCTATGTGTATAAATATCACATTGGGGTGGAGGGGGGAGCTTTATCTTTTTCTACCCTTGTTAAGGAAAGCAGTTGATTAGCTTTTCTTAAGGTAGAGTTTCTGAAATCCATTTGTACAGGAGAGTCATTTGTATTCGATGTCTCTGTGTTACGCTTAAATTTGTGGCTTCCACAGATTCATTCCACAAATGAAATTGCTGTCTTTGCACAATAACCTTTGGTAAAATTGATGTCTTTAACTAAAGGTTATTGTACAGAGCATTTCTGGGCTGGGGCAGATTTTCCATGCTTCAGAAAGGGGAAATAATATAAATAAGAATCTGAGTAGAAGTGTTGGATTTTTTTGTCACTGAAAGCAAAACAAGTACAATTTGTACCTCAGCTACTATTGTTCAGCCAGAGCTATATAAAAGCTGAAGCACAAATTTAAAAATCTATAATTGTGTATAACCACAATAACATCTTTGTCTTTAAGTCCCATCCGGCTAATAGCAATGCAGTTAGATTTCGTGTGTGCCAACTTATTAATAAAGTTTTGGGAAGTCTGCCAGAGAATGCCCAGATCGAAGATGAACTGTTTGATCAGATTAATACTGCTATGCAGCTCAGAACAAGAGACAAAGTACCAAATGTGAGAATCCAAGCCGTGTTGGCTTTGTCTAGGCTTCAGGATCCTAAGGATGACCAGTGTCCAGTTGTTAATGGTACATTTCTTACCAATTCTTGTGGTTTATTAAACTTAGTTCTGTTCTTTTTTTAAGCTGCAATATTTTAATTTTATTTAATATGGCAGAAACTCATCAAACTCAGGTTGCTTTTATTTTTATTACCATTTTATTTTGAAATTATTAATCATAGTTAACTCAGGAGGAGGCTTCATGGAGCGGCAATGTGAATTTATTGTTAGATTTGTGTGCTGCCCATCTTATCTATAGTCTATATGAATTAAGTGTTATAATGGTTTCCTTAAGTTTTGTTTTGTTCTCTTCACGTTGAAAGAGATGCCTCGTAGAACAAAATTGTCACAGAAAATCCTATGAATGTTGTGAATAAGTTTAAAAGGTTTTTTAAAAACGGCAGTAAAATGTGTATTAAGCTTCTTATTTTTTGTACTTAGTTTTCCAGGAAAAGGACTTTTGTTTGTAATGGAGCTTAACTGGTAGCAAATTGGGCTCCAACAGTAGTTGGTAGTGAGCATTTTCTGTGGGAATCATCCAGCTTTACACAACTATCAGGAGCTTTTGGCTGCAAAGAGTTTATTAATAACAATTCTATGAAGTGTGGAGCACAAGACTGGTCCTGAGTTGCTTAGATAGCTCCTGCTGAGCTTTACCTAACTGGGTCTCTAAACTTCTAAGCCTGAATGTTTTGGAGAGTTTCTGCATTTCAGCTTCTCTGCATTCTGTTTTATTTATGTTGATATTCCTATCAGTAACAAACCTGTCATAATACTTTTTTCTTCTCAGTTTACAGTAGTTTAATTGAGACTGATTCCAACTCTGAAGTAAGGCGTGCTGTGTTATCCTGCATTAGTCCATCAGTTAAAACTCTGCCCAAAATCATTGGTCGTACCATGGATGTAAAGGAGATAGTCAGGAAATTAGCATATCAGGTAAATAAATATCTGGTAATGTCATTTGCTATTTATTCTCTGTGTTAAAATTATACAAACTACTGGAGAATTTAGCTGGTAGAAGAACACATCTTCGTGTATCGATCACACTCTGTAAGAAAACACTTTACATTTTCTTTTCTTTTTTTTTAATAAATTTGTTTATTCAACATTTCAACAATTAAAAACAAATTTCCACATTTTGCAACATTACTATAATAGTGTTTACATTTGTGAATATCCTGTATTATTGTGTTATCCATCTCTATATTTAAATCTTCATTCATCATTCTAAGCATTTTAAACATACATACATTTATACATATATACATTTATTTACACATGAGCCTTATTACTTTATGATTTCTCATACATTTTCATTTGATGACTTTGCGTCTTTTAACTTATCCATTCGTACCAAATATCCCATATCTTATAGTATTCTTCCTTATTTTTCAATATCTTCGTCAATCTGTCCATCTCGGTGCATTCGTATATCTTATTAATTATTGCAGTTTCGCGGGAGGGGGTCGTAGCCTGTTTCCAATTTTGGGCAAAGGAAATTCTAGCAGCAGTTATAATATGGAGCATTAAATATTGGTGTTTTTTATTCAGATTAGCCTCTAACATGCCTAACAGGAAGATTTCTGGTTTTAGTTTGATTCTTTGTTCTGTTAACTCCACTAACCAGGATTTAATTTTATGCCAGTATATCCGTGCTTGAGGGCACGTCTACCACATGTGAAAATACGTTCCCTGACTATGGTTCATCTCCAGCATTTGGCTATCATATTTGGGAACATTTTAGCTATTCTCGCTGGGGGGAGGTGCCAATGGTAAAACATTTTATATAAGTTCTCTTTGTAGGAGACCGACAATGTTAGCTTATAATTTACCTGCCAAATACATTCCCACTGTTCCAAATCAATGCTGTGGCCCAAGTTTTTAGCCCAGATTATCATATTTTCTTTAACACTTTTCTCTTCCATTTTGTAATCCAATAGATAATTATATATTTTACTAAGATTTCCAGATTTATTTTCAAATGCTTTAAGAGACAAAGGCAAATGCAACCAATTGATATTTTAAAAGAGCGTATTGTGAATGAATCACGTATTCCTGAAATCCGGATTAGGGAGACCTTTCGTTGTGCAGACATGAATTAAGAGAAGATGCCAATTTTAGTACAGGGGTCTTCCCAGATGCTCCCTCCACTTTTCATCCCCTTCCTAGATAAGGACTGCCTTTGCAGTGAGCTTTATCCACCTCAAAGAACCACATGCAGATTGGAACCCAGCTCTGTAACTTCTCATCTGCCTCCTGAGTCACCATTGCATTTTAGATAATTGTGACTCTGCTCCATTCCCACTCTGTTATTCTTCCAAGCCTATAATACTACCCTGCCTCAATTGGATAATTAGTGGCATGTCAGTGGCTGCACCAGGATAAATGTTTCATGCAGCTGCCGGTAATGTCTTTCTCTGCCAGCTGTCTTTGCCAATGGACTTCCATTAGTGTGCAATTAATAATTTCCTTTTATTTAGGGAGCAACCTCTGGATTGGCACAGGCAGGGATGTGGTTTCCTAACTGTGGTCATTATCACAACCAAAGCCCAACATTGCAGCCCATGGATTAGTGGATCTTGAAAGATGGTAGTTAGCAAGAGAGAAGGAGACAGGCTGGGTGATCAGAAACTGAGTTCAACTTCATGCTGGGAGCACCCAAAGCTTCCATGAAAGAACTAGAAACTAGTTTCCTGTGTGAAAGAGTTGAATAGAATAGAATAGAATAGAATAGAATAGAATAGAATAGAAAATAGAATAGAAAATAGAATAGAAAATAGAATAG
>JANHFN010008867.1:61583-93066 GCA_032468175.1 Toxicocalamus goodenoughensis | reverse complement strand
GGAAGGGAAGGGAATTATCTTTTTTCCTTTCCCTTTCGGGATGATGATGGAAAAAGAATATATGAAATTGTAAATAGAACAGACAAAAGTACAAGTATAATGACTAGAAAGATATAGAAATTTAGAAAAAGATACATAATTGAATTAGAAAGGAATGAGACAATAATAAAATAAGATTGAGGAAAGTAATGGAAGGGGAAAATTCTTGAGAAATTGATAAAATAGTGACAAGATATGAAATTGAATATACAAGATGAATATGTAACTGAGATTATGTCTGTATGGAGATGTGATAACCTGGAATCATGCTGTTCTCAAAAAAGTTTTATTTTCATTATATTTTGTGAAAACCAAAATAAAACATTTACAAAAAAAAAATTTAACCTAGAAAATAGGAGGAATTTTGTGTGAAAACAATCAACCAATGGAACAGCTTGCATTCAGAGGTTATGGGAGCTTCATCACTGGAAGCTTTCAAGAGATTGGAGTGCCATTTGTCATAAATGGTATAGGGTCTTCTGCTTGGGCAGGGGGCTTGGACTAGATGACTTATAAGGTCCCTTGTAACTGCCATTCTGTTAAAATGAAATTCAATATAGAGAAAAATATTTTGGCAAGAAAAACTAAATGCACAAGTGCAGATTAAGTGAAACCTGGCTCAATAGCAGTAACTGTGAAAGATATCTTGGAATCCTAGTGGACAATACCTTAAATATGAGCCAACAGCTCATATTTATCTAATCCTAGCTTGCATTAACAGAGAGATAGAATCAAGATCACATGAAATATTAGTATCACTTTATAAAGCCTTAGAATATTGCATCATTTTGGTCACCATATTATAAAAAAAAATGTTGAGACTGGAAACAGTGCAGATAAGAGTATTGAAGATACTGAAGTATTAAAGTGGGCCGGAGGCTACAACATATGAAGACCAGATTCAGGAATTGGCTAGGTCTAGTTCAGTGAAAAGAAGGACTAGGGATGACATATCAGTGTTCCAATATATGAGGGGCTGCCACAAAGAAAACACGGTCAATGTATTTTTCAAAGTACCAGAAGACAAGACAAGAAGAAATGGATGAAAACTAGTCAGGTCAGTTTTCTTTGTATGAATGAAAAAGATATCTTTGAAAAAGTAATTAAGTGGGAAAGAGAATCCATTGGCACCATGCAATTTACACTGCTTACACAGTGGCATAATGGGTATTATTATATATTTTGAAAGTGTATCATGAGGCATGATTTCTTTTTTTAAAAAGAAATTACATTAACAGAGAAAAAAGTATTACAGTAAGGGGGGCAGACGTGCCCTGAGTAGTAAGAAATTATGATTAATGATAAAATGAATTGAATGATGGGTCAAATTGACAGATGTCTCTAGTTTTTTCTACTTAACCTCCTGCTGACTGGCAATTATCAAATATGAATTGGGGTATACTGATCAGTATCAGATTTCAACTTTGCTTTTTCAGCAGAAAACCTGAAATATTAAATAGATTACACTAATGTCCAGAAAATTAACATCTAGAACCCTCAAATCCTGAAAAGCTTCAGTCCTAAATACAGTTATGTAGAATAAATCCCTCTGAATTCAGTGATATATATTAATTTTTATTTCTTATTTCTAAACCATCCATCTCCCCGGATTAAATACTGAAACAATTTCCTTAATATTTATACAGTAAGCACAACTATATCTATGCCCACTTTATGTAGATATAAAGTATAGATACTTGAAGCTGAGGATGTTTTATTGTCATGGAATACAGTGTGAGCAGAAGAAAACAAAGAAGGAAAATAAGACGTATCCAACAGGAAAACTTATTTTTGGTGAAGGGAAGCAATACAAGGAGGAATCAGCATCTTCAAACCTTTTTAACCAAATCTAATAAAGAACTACATGGATGGATCTCTTGCTGTAATCTTGGTACAATTGCTGTCAAATTGAACCTTGATCTTGACCTAGTTTCTCTCCCCTTCTTCATTAACTACTTCCATACAAAAGGGTATTGACTTGACTACTCTATTGAGAAAATGAATATTGCCAGTCAAAATAAAGATTTGAGTTCATTTATAATTAATTCCATGTGAATCTGGATTAGAAGTTTTGAAAGCCCAACTAGAGCAAATGGGTGCAAACCAACTAAAAGAATCAAGATAGTATATTTGTCTCGATGTTCACTAGGAACAATTATTCAGGCCAGATTCACTGATCTGAACATGGCAGTGCCATTTACAGAAATGAAAATATATTTTAGACTGTCGCTGCCATGGCTAAATAATTATGTGGGTATAAATTGTTAGTGTAGAAATGGGGAAACCCTCCCCAATGAAATCTAGCTCTAAAAAGAACTCTGGAATTTATTTGTGCCATTAGATCTTGACAGGAAATCCAAAGAAATGATTTGTGATTTGTGTTTACTTTTTTTTTATAAATATAGCCTTGCCTTGCAGAAAGAAGAACCAGCAAAGACTGTTAAATCAATATGTCTAATTCCTCTTAGCAGACCGCATCATTTCATAGGCCTTATTAACAGCAAACAAAGGATAATTCAAATGTCAGTTGATAGTCCTCATTTTAGTATAATGTTCTCCACCTTGGCAATTTTAAGATATATGGACTCCATCATGGTTGGCTGAGAAATTCTGGGATTTGAAGTTCTCATATCTTTAATATTACCAAGATAGAGAAACAATGGTAGAGTAGGGTGAGGAAAGCAGACATTCTTACCTGTCACAGAGATACTTCTGGTAGGCTCCGTGCCTTCCCTACTTCATCAGAAACTTCCAAAGTTTTGAAATTTTTTAGTAAAAATTTGGTTCTTTGTGCATATTTGCATATACACCTAGGTGTGACTCATATCAGTATCCTTAATGTTTCACATCTCCTACATGTGTGGAATCTGAAAGGAGCCACTGAACTATGGAAGAGCAATGTGAGTATAAGAACTGGTTCCCTGAATTGCACTTAAAGAACCTCAATCAGAGGTGGTATTCAGCAGGTTCTGACCAGTTTTGGAGAACCAGTAGCGGAAATTTGGATTAGTTCGGAGAACCGGTAGCAGAAATTTTTAGTAGTTTGGAATACTACCTCTGACTGGCCCCATTCCCATTTCTTCTCTGCCTCCTGAGTCCCAGCTGATTGGCTGGGTCTTCTTTTGTTGCCCTGCGCAGAACGGAGCTGGAAAGCAGGTTAGTGAGGTGGGGAGGAAATGGGGATTTTGCAGTATCCTTCCCCTGCCACGCCTACCAAACCATGCCACACGCACCAAGCCACGCCCACAGAACCAGTAGTAAAAAAAATTGAATGCCATCCCTGACCTCAATGACATAGAAGTAACCAGTTCTTTACTGCCAATTTAGTCATTAACAAATAGGATCAATGTGCTGCTTACCTGGAAAATATCAGCTCTCATAAAGTTAGAGGAAATGGGTGTTCACACAAAGGAAGCCTGTGAATAAAGCCTACTGTGGCATATTTTTTAAAAAGCTAAAACAACAACAACTAAAAGGAAACATCACAGTCAAAGAGAGGCAAGGGGCTGCTTGCAATCCACAAAACTCTACCATTCATCTGAAAGGTCATATTTTATCATATCCATGGAAGAGAAGTTGTTGAATGTTTGGAGTCAAGCAGCTCAGAAGCTCAAATGAGGGTGTCATCAACTTAGAAAAACAACCAAGAAGTTCCATGTCAGTACCAGCAAATATGGAGGGTACCAGTGCACTGAAATAGTCTGTGTTTGGAGATGCCTGCAATCAGCAAGCAAGATGCATATGAGTTGTTAAACAGACTGAGAGCTAGGACAAGGTTAGTTCCCATTACTTAAGGAGAAAGATTAAGATGTATTCAATTAGAGGATTGAGTCTGCAGGATCAAGCTCAATACAGCCGATCACAACTCAGAAAATATTCTGAAAAGTGACACTGATGGAAGACAAATGGGCCATATGAAGATGTAGCATCTGATCACCCTTGCTGGAACTCCTAAGACATTTAGATTATACTGGACAAATATGGGAGATGGTGCCAGTAGATTCCCACTGGACCTCCCACATGTCCTAAAATAATATACCTGTTGATAAACAGTGACTTCAGTTCCACGGCTGAATGAATTGCAGTACTGAGGCCAACTTTATACTACCCTGTTTGTTAATGGAGTACTGCCTTCTCAATTCCTGCCAAATGGATGAGGAAGAAGTGGAGGTAGTGACAGATTTTATTTTCCTGGGCTCCAAGATCACTGCAGATGGGGACTGCACCCAAGAAATTAAAAGTCACTTGCTCCTGGGGAGAAAAGTTATGGCAAATCTAGACAGCATACTAAAAAGCAAGAGACATCACCCTGTCAACAAGTATGTATAGTCAAGGCTATGGTTTTCCCAGTTGCAATGTATGGCTGTGAAAGTTGGACCATAAAGAAGGTTGAGTATCAAAGAATTGAGGCCTTTGAACTATGGTGCCGGAAAAGACTCCTGCGAGTTCCTTGGGCTGCAAAAACATCAAACTGGTCAGTCCTAGTAGATTTCAACCCTGACTGTTTAGAAGGCCAGATCTGAAGATGAAACTCAAAATACTTTGGCCACCTAGAAGGACTCACTGGAGAATGCTGAAAATGATTGAGGGCAAAAGAAGGGGATGGCAGAGAATGAGGTGACTGGAGCTACTGAAGCAGTTGGGCGTGAGCTTAAATGGACTGGGTGATGATAGAAGATAGGAAGGCAGGGGCGTTTCCATGCTTGAGTTCTGTTAGATATAGTATATTAGGTGCACTGAAATTGAGCCTAAAGTGTGGCAGTGCTGGATTTGATTGTAACGGTATGATTCTGCTATTGATATTCAGTGAGTCTCTGAAGATAAGGGGCTCTTGGTAAAGAGGAAAGCCTTGCTTGGCTGGTCGTTTTATTAGAGGATGGTGAGGATTTTTCAATGTTAATGTCAAGGGGGTAGATTCATTCAATTGTTGTAAGTATTCCTTTTGATCAATTCAGCCAAGCAACTCTACTTCGATTGGTAGGAGTCCTCTTGGCATTGTGTCCCAGTGATGTTTGAAAGGGACCTTGTGAAGTAGCCAAGTGATTCTCTGGGTTTTTGGAACAGCAGCAAGTGGAATGGGAAGCCATTGATATATGATGTAAACCATGAGTGTCAAACTCACGGTGTCAGGTTGCCGTCACGTTTTGCTATGTTTTTCCCCTTCATGGAGCTGGGTATAGGCGTGGCCTGCGTGTCATGCATCTGGCCCTTTGGCCGCCAGTTTGACAACCCTTAATTCTAAAGCACTCAAGGTCTCAGAAGCTTTTAAGACTGCTTCCAAAATCTGATGTTTAGGTTACCAGTTCTAGAAAGAATCCACTACCTCTCTCCACCAGAAAAAATGCAAATAAAGAGAAACCACATCTGCTAAAAGGGAGTTTACTCTAGCATGGAGACGGCTTCAAAACCATGAAGCCAAGGTTAAGCTAGAAACTCGATAAGGTGATTCAATACTGCTGTAGAACTCACTATTTTGGACAACACCAAAAAACACAGCATTGGCTGAAGAAAAATGGAGGGAACTGAGAGATATAATGCATGTAGGTCAATGCTTCCACCAAATCTCAAAGCCCTGGAAGGTTCTGACTCGAACTCCATGTGAGGGCCAAACCTTAGATTTAGGAACTCTAAATGAAGAAACCTGGTCCAGTTCCAGCCTGTACTCAAAAGGATTTCACTGAGCAACAGTTTAATGCTTCATTTGTATTTTTCTTGGAATAAAAAAACAAGCTAACAATTAAATGCTTACTATAGGTGTCAGGCTAAAAAAAACAACTCAAAATGGGAGGTCACATCCAACGATTAAAAGGCAAGACTTCAATTGCAGAGTTATGGTTCCTGTTTTTATTTTTACTCCTTTTCTGGAAATACCTGTAAGTATCCTAATTTTATGTTGATTTCCAGCAGAACATAACTACTATTTTACTTCTTAAAAAGCAAGAATTTATTGAGAAACAAAAGATATTATATAGCTATTTCCCCATGCATGTTTGCCTTTTGTAAATTCTCATAGTTTTTAAGTAATTTACATAACAAATCATTAGTGAATATTACAATACATATTTTGCATTTCATTTCATATTTCATATTTTTCATCTCTTACCAGTGGCAGAAAATTAATCAGTATTTTAGATACCTGAAGGTTTTTGAAAAATCTTTCAATTCAACAAAATACCAAAATCTAACTATTTCAGATCTGAAAGAAAAAAGTTCGAGACCACCTGAGAATTCCTGCTATTTCTTTTGATGAAACAGAATGAGACGAAAAAAGAAATACCAACCAATATGAATGACATGCATTGTGTATATATATGTGTAAGGAAGGCTGATATTAGGCATAATCATTTGCATAATGTAATAGTGTGTCTGAGTAAACAAAGGTGTAAATTCTGCCACAGCTCTATTCTCACAAAGATGATTTTTTTTCCAGTATTAAGTGTATTATATGCTAACTCTTTATTTTCATACTTGTTTCTTAAGTTCTAGCCTTTTACTTTCAAAGATTTACTATGGCTTTCTGTTGTTTGGATAATCCATAGCCTTGGGTTTTCAAAGAAACTTCACAATCACAGCACAAGAGAGGACAACTGCTGGGTAAAAGCAGCAAGCAGAAAGGTTGGATAGTTATTCATAGTGGAGAAATTGAAGAAACAAAATTTTCCTCAAGTTCAGCTTTTGGTTTTATGCTTTTTAAATGAGCTTGGGATGAGTAATACGTTTGTCACATATGGACAGTAATCCAAAGTGATAAAATAAAAATGAAGAATTCTAGAAAATCACTTCAAAGTGGTTGAATCAGCAGTGAAATAGAAATAGTATATATTAATGATCTTTCTTGCCTTCTCCTGTTTTCTTGGATTTCTCCTAGGTTTTTCCTATACATTTTCCCCAAGAACCAAGTCACACACTATCCATGGATCTAGCCATGGATCACACACTATCTTTGGAATAAGAACTTATATGTAGGTATACAGGTAGTCCTTAATTGATGACTAGTCGCTAAGCAACCATTCAAATTACAAATGATCTACCTGGGGGCTACTTATGACCTGAATTTGAAGTTCTGATAGTCAGCCTCCTCTAGGGTCGCATGACCAAACTTTGGGCAATCAGCAACCAGGCTGCACTTATGGCTGTTTCCTGCTGCTATGTAACCTGGGTTTTATGAGTTTTGCTGAAAGCTGGCATTTACTTGTTTTTTGGGCAAAAACAAAGTGTTCGCTTAACCACAATAAACTTCATGATGGATATGTTCCATTTCATTATAAGTCAAGGACTACTTATATTTCTAAATAACATCTGCTGCAGAACTACTGCTACTGCTCTCCAGCAGATATCTGGGCTGGAAAACTGGAGGACAGTGGAGTAAATGGTTCTAAACTACCAGACGTCTTTTAACTAAGCTTCCAAAGCAGTATAATAAATATTGACAAAAAGCTTGATGTCAGATGGCCTAATATAAACTCAGGAGAAACTAGGTAAAAAAAATGATGCCTGTACCTCATAGAACTATTTAGTTTGATGTCCATAACTATAGGGCAGTCATTCTTTTTTAGAAAAACAGATTTGCAATCAGTAATGTACATTGTGAATTCATTTCATTTATTCTCCAATGAAAACCTCATTCCAGAAGGTGCATTGGTGAATCATACCCTGATCATAAAGTTAAATTTTATACTTCTCTGCTAAACACTTAGCAGAGAGCAACAGTAAGCCTCAAGACTTGGCAGCTGTAAAAATCTAGAAATACAAATGATGTCATAGAAGACATACTGAGACTTCATGAAGCTGAGAACTAGAGAGGGTGCTGGAAGACAGGAAATCTAATTGGATTTGCCACCAGTGATTTAGGGCCACTCTTAAATTACCCTTTTTAATTTACAAGAAAATTTGGAAAAACAGTTTTGGAGGACAGAAGATTATAAAACTCCTACAGAAGATAAACACTGCAGTGCCTCATGTAATGAAGAATTGGTTTGCAATGGTTACGGGGACTTTCTTTAAAAGAATGCTATAGGAACAAGGTCATTCTGTCCTTCATTGGAAGCTGCAACTATAGTGTTGCTCTTCAAACTACAAGTTATATAGATGTTTAGAGGGAAAGAGAGATGTAGCATCAGTGACTCAATGCTGAAACTTAGCACTGTTATGCTTGGTTCAAGATCCACTTTTCTTCTGCAGGGCAGGAGAGGCTGTTCTCACTGACAGCACATTCAAGCTGGTGTCTCTCCTTTTGCGTCTTTTCCCAGTGCAAAAGGTTCAAGGATGCTGGATAGGAAACCAACTGAAATCCAGATATTCCTTCTTATTACAGTTAACTGTTTCATTGAACTCAGTGGAGCTTTCTTATGATCTGCCATGTACAAGGTCCATCTTATTTATTTAAGATGCAGTGATATTCTAAGTTGCTAATAATAATAAAAAAGGGCTTATGCCTGTGGTTGTTAATCCCTGGAAGCAAAAATATGTGAAAAGCAGAAGTATTTCTGAGAAATAATCTACCTGTGGATACTACATGGAAGAATGAATTCACTTGCTTGAAATACATATGGAAAATTTGGTAAGAGGATTCCATATGGTAATATCTAAAGTATCCTATTTGGACTACATTCTTATGGTTACATTCATGCAATTGCTTACACTTGTGATTGAAGAATCCATTGTGCAGGCTGCCCTGAAGTATGGGCATTTCCTCATTATTTGTTGGAAGAGGAAAAAGAAGTGTTAATAATGCAGCTACAACAACAGCTTTGAAAGAAAATGAATGCAGGGTTATCATGGTTTTGGAATTGTCCACTCACTGAGTGTTGGTATATTTTCTGTAAATGCTCATGTACTGGAAACTTTGAACAACAGAGAAAACAACGTAACAAAAATCTAAAATAAACAATGAAAAACTATGAAAAAGTTATCAGGGTTTGTTTGTTTTAAAGATACATGACTATTAGAGGATTGTGCACTGCCTAGCACTCAGTCTCCCAAAGTTGCAAGATCTAAACCCTTGGGAGAGCAAATCTGAAGCATTGCCAAGCCATATTGTATTAAACTACTTTTTTATCAGTTTTAAGAGGTGCTTTCTTTGACAGCTGTGAAGCCTAAATTGGCCAGGTCACTCGTCTCGCCTTTCATTTTAAAGTATATAAGCAGCAGAATGGGCCTCTGCTAGTCTCTTATCCCCCCCACTTCCTTTTGCTGAAGTGAGCGAACAAGCTATACAATGGGGCCAAGATAGAGCTGGAATCCTGTTGAAACTTCAGAGATATCAATGAAAGAGATACCATGGTGGCAATCTAACAATTCTAGCCTTGAAAAAAGAAGAGAAAGTCATAAGAAAGCTCTTTGTACACATTAGAAATAAATCCATGGGCATTCTATTTTCTGACAGGTGATCCTGAGTTGGATTTGAATATAAGTTATTTGAAGGACAGAGTCCAAATTGAAATACCCGTCTCCCCCTCTAACAACCCTGTATGCTTAAACAATACTGCTGCTCTTCTGAAAAGAAAAAAAGGCAATCAACTCCAAACAGCAGCAATTCCCAATCTTTGCAGCTTTGCCGACCAGCTTGGGTGGGTGGGGGGCTGAAGAGAGGGGAACTGGGCCATGCAAATGGCAGGCCAGTGTGCACGCAAACACATGCAGCTATTGCGTGAATGGCAGGCTACTGCGCCTGTGCCACAGCGGGCTGGAGTGTAAACAGCGCAAACTTGTGCAAATAGCAGGCTGAAGTGCACATGCACAAGTGCCTGCCATTTGGGCAAGTTGAGCTACACGTGCGCACATACATGCGCTCCAGCCAGCCTGTTGCGGGGTTCTATTCCAAATAGGCCACGGCGCGGTAATGGGCCATGGCCCAGAGGTTGGGGACCCCGCCATACTTTTCTTCCATTTCTGGAAGGCAAAAGCAACCTGATGTTTTGCATGCTGTTTTATATAGTTTTAGTTAACAGCATCATTAAGTGAAACACGGGACAGAACATTCTACTTTCTATTTAATCATTATTAGATGCATATTTTATTGCCAAACAACTAATCCTTTCCCCAATTCAGTAAGCCGCCTTGAGTCGCCATGGGTGAATAGGTGGCAATATAAATTAAATAAATAAATAAATTCGGCATAATGTAGTGTTTTCAAAGTTTGCTCTTCATATTTTTTTTAATGAACTTCCATCCCCATCTACACATATCACATTTTTGAAAGCCTATTATTTTTCCAATAAAAGCAGTCAGTGTGGCGCTTAGCCTACTTCTTTTCCTCTTTAAATTATGGGCCAAAAATATAAGGAATATGCCATTCAATAAGGAATGTTTCAGCCTTGTAGTATTCTTTCCCTGATCAGCAGAATGGAGAACTTGGTAATACATTAACAATTATTGTGAATTAAATAAAAACATTTTGCTGATTACTGGAATAATCAATTGTCTCCCAGACAATTGAGGCAGAAAAGCAGCCTACTCTACCTCCTCTAATAACTCTTTGGGGTGAATGACACTTATTCAGATGTATTAAACTTTTCTGGTATAACTTTTCTGGACTCTATTCAGAATGCAGTATTCATAAAAATGAACAGAAAATATTTTGAAAATACTATTTAAGCTTCGTGATCAATGGGAAGTTTAATTATTGCCCTGTTTTTAAAAAATCTATTTTTCTACATTTAGCTTTTTCTTGAATTATTTCACATGCATGTAAAGTTAATAGAATTTTGTTGAGGGATGAGAGGGAGATGAAAGAAACTTACCCAGGTGGTATTTTGGATAACAGTTTGATATTTGGCCAGTACTACACAACCGCTTCTTATTCCTTTTTCTTCTGTTCAACTCAGTGAAATTGCATTGTGTCTTCTTCCGCTTCTTCATTTTTTTAGGGATCTCCATTGGGCCGTCCTCAAAAGCGACACGTTTGCTTGACTTCTTGACTTCAGTGAGCAAGCTAGAATGCCTGTTTCTGTTAGAAGCTCCTTGTTTCTTTTCACCATTATTAGCCGTGCTCTGCTGAGCAGAGGTAGACCTCAAAGGATATTCAATTTTTTCTGGGCAGTAGATGTGGCTGCTGTGATGTTCCATAGATTCTGAAGTACAGATTGCAAAGTTCTTATTAAACGCATGTTGTTTATCCACTGGATTAATTTTCTTCAAAAATATTCGACAATCCTTAAAAGTTTGCCCTCTCCATGCACTTTCATTACATTCATTTGGGGTATGTACTTGTTCAATACTTTGCTGATTGCTGTACATGGATTTACTACTTGGCCTACAGTTTGAGACCAAACCACACTTTGTACTGAGGTCAGACAATTGTGCATCTTGTTGAATAAATGCATCTCTGATTTCATTTCCAGCTGTTGAAGTGATTCTGTAAGATTCCAACAAAGTTGTTGGTTGAGTTTCTACTAGGTCATTCTCAAGGCTTGTACATATTTTGTTAAGTTTCCTTCTTGCATTAGTCAAACACTGACTTTGGCAGTAGAATCTCAAGTTTTTCTTTTTTGATTTCCAGTCAGATGTTCCATGATTATACAGTTTTTTCACTTGTCGCCATCGATCATGTTGCAAGTTCTCAAATTTAGTTCTCAATTTAGCTAAGGTAAAGCTATGCTCCCTGCTTAAGACTTGAGATCTGACAATTTTATGTAGAAGCTGCAACTTTCCTGTTGATTTTGAAGGTGTGGACAGTGCAAATTTTTTAAAGTGCTTTCTCAAAGGACTAGCATTACAATCATATTGTCTTGTTCCAATTTTGAATTGCCTTGTATTAATTACTTCAAAAGGATTACGAGCATTTGCTTTTCTGACTAGTGATAGTGATTGTGTTTCTGTTGTTTGCATAAACCATGCACATAGATCATCTATACTGCATTTTTTCTGGAAAAGCATTCTTATAGGTGAATTTTCCAGTTCCAAAATGCAGGAGTCCAAAGGATTTGATACTTCAATGCTATTATCCTGTTCAATATGACATGTTCCATTATAAGGCCATTTCTTATATTCTTCGCCATTCACATGCAACCAAGTCTTAGTTATCTGGTCATATCTACTGTTTAGTTCTTTTAACAAAGAATCATTAGAAATAGAAGGATCCCACCATCTAAGGGAATTGGATGAAATTATGGGATCCAAAGTAATTTCACCTATGGATCTGGATTTACTATTCTCAGAACTACTTTTTGCATTGTCTGCCGTTGCACTTATTGAGGTATATTTGGGTGGCATTTTTGAATGCTTTACTTTGTGATCTTTACCATTTTTCAAGCGGAGTTTACATGGTTTATGCAAAAAGGCACGTTTACAAGAAAAAGAACTAGAAGATGCTAATGAATGTACAAAAGGCAATGATGGTCTTCTAAGAGTATGTCTCAAATGAGTTTCAGACCTTTTTGAAGCAATGATAATCTTGGGTGAAAATTTTTCTGCTTCATCATTGCAAAGGCTTTTAAAATCATCTCTTGTATTGCATTGCTTAGCATCCTTCTTATATGGTTCATTTCTTTCTGACACAGCTTCTTGTTCTAAGGGAGGCAGGCAGCTGTTGATACACACTTTTCTTTCCTGAGATGAAATCTGATTAACAGTCACTGATATGCCAGATATTTTTACTTTTGCTGGCCTACCAGGTTTTCTAATTATATTTAAAGGCTTTTGGTTTGGTCTGATATTGCTGCAATGGGATGGTAGCACAGGAATGCTTTCTAGTGGTCTAACATCCTCATAGCCACATGTAGAGGTCTTTTCTGTTGTAGAATATTGCATAATTTTAATTTTTGGCAAATTGTTCCTGGCATCTGAGCCCACTGTTATTTGATCAGGGTCACATACAACACTGCAGTAGCTTTGAGGTCCTGGTGCAGTTTTAACTATATTTAGGTTACCTTCTGAAACACATCTTTTAATCCTTCGAGACCTTCCAAAAACAACAGTCACTGTAATATTTTTGTAAATGTTCTCTTCCTCTAGGCATTCCATATTAGAGTTGGCATTTTTTGCAACACCAATGGAGTTCTTCCTATGACTATCATTATTATTCACATCAGCTTTTGGCTTGGGAGGTCGTCCAATTGGACGCTTAATTTGTTTTACAACCTGAGGACCAATTTTTTTGGGTCTCCCAGGTTTTCTTTTCAAGGGGGATCCAATGTTTTTTTCCACGTGTTCTTCCTTAGGCTTAGGATTGGTTTCAGTGGCAATTGTTGTAGAAAAACTAGTTCTCATTTTATTTTTATCTGTATTTTCATTATAGCTGCATTTATCAATAGGTGCTTTTTCATCAGAATCCTTTCCCTCCAACTGTTTTGACAACAGCTTATTTGTTTTCTCCTGAAGAGAATCAAGATCTATGTTTAATTTGGATGAATCATTTACAGAGGTTAGTGTATACTTGACTCCTTCACTACTATTAATCTTGGAAAGGAACATAAGTTTTATAGGGCTAGTATAATTCAATGTTGATGAATTATGCCCCAAATGAGAATTTTCTTGAGATTCCTCCTTGTTTAAGGTCAACATGTTTGAATCTAAAACTGAGGGTTTCAAAAGTCTTCCATATTCTTCTTCACAAGATACATTTTCATTTTTTGGCACACAATCATTTTTGTTGCTATTTCTACCTGGTAAATGACTCTGCGATAACACATATTGTCCCTTACTTCCAGTTTCACCCATGCTAATAAGGCCACTTTTAGATTTATTGCTGGCATCAAAATTTTGGTCTTTCATTCTGCCCAATATTTTATAACCGTTATGCATGGGCTGTGTGGCCTTTGGAGCCATATTTATTGTATCTTCCAAACGCTTTACAACAACATGTAGATTGGTTTTCTGCATAATCTTATTTATATTTTCATTGCTACATGACTTAGCTTGAAAATCTTTGAGAATTTTATCCCCTTCTATGCTAGCTGATTTTGATTTTATGTTTTTCCTCAATAAAAAATTGTTTGCTACATACAAAGAGCACCATCTAGGAGAGAAAATATTATGTCTGGTCCTCTCCAGGCCTCTATCATAATCTCCTTTCACGCCAGCTGGATCCACATGTAGTTCAATTCCATACTGTGTTTTAGCCAAAACTGTTTGAGAGGTTGTAGAACCATTTGCTGAAAATGTTACAAAATCAGAATTGGTTTCTGAGTTAATGAGAGGTAGTTCTATCGTTTCTTCTTGACCTAGTGACAAAAGCTTCAACTTAGAAGAAAATGTCCCATCTTTATTTTCATAGCCTTGTAAATCAAACTGTTTTAATGTATTGTATTTGTCATTTTTTGAATATTTTTTAACTTTCCTCTGTGAATTTGCCTTCTTTCTTAAGAAAGTTTCATCAAGGCTAGACAATTCTCTTTTGATTTGCAAAGGCTTTCGTCTAAATAGACATGAATTGGGAGAACTATGCATTGCAAACAAAGTTTCTTGTTGTTTACGAAATCTTGTTTGGATATTTTCCACTTGCTTATCATGTTGATTCAGTAATTCTGTAAAATTATAATCATTGGGCTTAGCATCATGTAAGAGAGATGTAATGACGTTCCGTAATTTAGAATTGGCGTCTGTTCTCCCATCACTCTTAGGTAATTTTGCCAATATTTCTGTATCAGTAGTTTCTATTGATTTCAACTTCTCATTGATTCGATCCATTAAATCCTGAAACATATCAGCATTTTCAATCTTTTCACGCTTATCAGAAATTGTAAGGCTATTTTCTTGATTCACACTTACAATGCCTTCCTGCAAGTTATTGGGCACTTCTGCAAGAGATGTTTGATCGTTCTCCTTGTGTTCAGTGGGAAACAGTGAGGGAGGCTGGTTACAGTTTTTTTCAGATCTGTTATCTTCAGCCAATTCCTTCAGAGAATTGTATTCATCAGCTTCCACAAGAGACAATGAAGGTGGTGAAGGGCTGCGGACTTGGCTACCCCTATTAATTTTTTGCCCTCTTGAAAAGAGGTACTTATACAACTCTGCCTGGGTAGAATGGATCTTACACAGTTGTAGCTGTTTGGAACAGCACCCATGAGGATGGCAAAACAAAGAATTTTCTTTGTTCATCACTGTGTTAACAAAGCCAGGGGCCATTGAGTGGCATGTCAAGTAATCCTTATTTGGTCTTATATTTTGTGAATGGCACCTTTTCATCAGCATGTTGTCATCACAATTGAAGCCTGGAATATGAACCTCATTTTCCTCTCTCTCAGAATATTTAGGGTAAGGCAGTTGACTACTGCAACCTGAATAACATGATTCTTGGGTGAAAAATTTCAACATGGCTAAAGTCTGATGCCAATGATATGAGCATAAGGAAGCCAACACCTTGTTTAGAGTAGAGTTTCCTCTTTCCAATTTAGTTGTTTCCTCTAGTTTTGCACCAGCAGCTGTACTTGAACTGAAAACATAAAGCAGATCGAAACAAAAAGTAAATTACAATTAAATATGGAACACATGATAAAACCTAATGAAAATATGGTATCATTCAAAGCTTATAAAATGTTATACTTATAGAAATGTTACACTTCCACTCAATCCATTTGTAAACACATTGTAAAGGAAAAGAGGAAAAAAGCTTAACAAAAATTTTTAGCAAGATATTTTTCTATGTAATGCATTCAGTAGCATCCTGTTTACTATTGTAAGAGCAATTAAAGAAGTATTTTTTTTAATTCAACAAACTATTTAAATAAAGAAATTATGGTTTGGTCCTAACTATATTTTAATCATACACAAATTATATTGAAATCAACAAAGACACAGATGTCTTCTATATAAATTCCACTTTAAAATAAGAAATCCCATGTATCTTAAAAGTATATTTTGGGCTATACCCAGCATGGAGATGACACCATATGTACAAGGCACTATTTTTGTACTTGTGTCGTATTTATGGAGGAGACTGACAGTTTGTTGAGTAGCCCCTTATTTTTAATAATTATTTTTAAGATTAGGGAGGAGTACATACACAAATCAAATGTCATTTTGAAGCTTTTCTATAAAGGTCCAATGAAATAAAAACCAATTCCTTTTTATGAATTTATTTTAGAGGGCAAGTATACTAAGCAAAGTGTATTTAATTCTCTTATTACATTAATGAAAATAAAAATGTGCTTAACTTGCTCTACCTGTGTTTAACTTGATCAATTTCTTTTGAATTGAAAGCAAGCTATCTTCTCAGAGAATCATTTCTTTTTAAGTCTTTGCCACAAATTTATTTCCTTGCCTTTCTTTTGTTGTATATAATTGGAATTTAACCCAAGTGTACTTTCCAGGACCTTGAGGGACAAGCTTAACAAACTGCAATATATAATGTATACTTTTCTTGTAAACTAAACTATATACAGAGTTCTATTTTATTGTTTATTATAGTGGCTTTCGGATAGAAGATATATATTTATCTGTATATATTTTAGTTTACAAAACATATATACACACAGTAATTACACACACACACACACACACATACACTATGTGTATAAAATATATCTCTAGAAGTAAATCAATGAAGTTAGATATAACTAAGAATTGGCCTACATCACCTACTGCTTGAAATATTCCAACTACAAAATATTAAAAATTGTTACTACTTACCAAGTCATTAATTCAAACTGAAAAGTTAATTGTTCACAACAAAAAGTAAATACTGATTTAAGGGGGGAAATTGCATAATGCAGCCTCAAATATTAATGTCTATCAATACTTTTGAATGTAGAAATATACAATTCTGTTTCAGAAAAGTAATGTATTTCAAACAGATCACCAAACTCTGAACATGACACACTATCCCAGCAATAAAGTGAAATCTACTCCAAAATTACAACCAATGATAGTAATATACCAGGTTTCCTGTCTAGCCAGTTTAAAAAATAACAGTTTTTATTCCTGCCTTTCTGAAGAAACCAATTAATAGGATGCAACATCAATAACATACCTTTGGAAATCTATGTAAAATCATATTAAATATCATTATCTCCAGCTAAATTATCTCATGCTTCTACCCATTAGGTTGACACGTCACTGCTAATCTGAGAATTCAATAGGCTTTTAAATGGCTGAATGATATGATCTTTCAAAGGGCGACTCCATCTACAAAGTATGGAAGTTTCTTTGTAATGAAAGTACTGATGATTGAGAGTTTTGCAAAGCATGGCTGATGAAACTATTTAGTAAATATACTGTAGGCCAAAATGATAAATCTTGCTCTTAACTCTGCATATATAATTACATGTATGTTTAGCCCTGTTCACAGAGTATGCAAGCATTTAGTATATAAAGTGATATCTCTTATATCTCTTCAGTAATCGATCCCTTCACATTCTTTATTAAGGTTTACTTGCTGTTCCTCAGTGCACATTTAATAGACATGCATATACTATGGTATACATGTACCAACAATTCAAACTTTGTAATCATTTCCTCTCCTATATGATAATAGAAAAATTGTAAAGTTACTAAATAGAATGTGTTTATTAATATATTTTGTACCATAAAAGTCACACAATTCTGAAGTCCTGGAAACTGAGGCTCATTTGAACTATACAGTCTGCAAATGAAAATTGATGAACATAATTTAGTTATAATGCTACAATTCAATTCCTTAAATTTAACAAGGACACAATCATTAGATCTTACTGCACAAAGAAATACAGGATGTGGAAGTGCAAAAGAGCAGCACTTTATCTATTAAGTATTTTTCCTGGTATTTAATGTGCCTGCTTTATGGTTCAGTCTGCACTGCCGTTTTACCAATAAAATTAGGCCCATAGAGTAAATCAAATAAGCCAACATGAAGCATTTTTCTTTTACTGAATGACCAATCAATCACACATCAGTGTTGTAAATTTATGTGCAAAAGCATTGAAGTGCTTTACTAAAAATTACAACATAGAAACACATTAACAAATTCATACAATCAGATCTGGAAATATAACAACACAAAGAGGAAACAGAATTACAATACATGTACAACACAAGACAAATACATGGAATTCATTAGAAAATATTGTAATAAATAATTCATGAATTATAGTGCAATTGATTTATGCATAAATAGAACTAATTGCCTAGATATCAGTTATTAACAAAATCTGTCAAAAATCAAGGCAGCCACAGAGTTTTACTAAATTACTGCAACAATGAAAATACTGCAATTTAAAACAAAAACAAAACACAAAACAAATACAAGTATTTGTACTGTAAACAACTAAAAAAATCAGTCTCACTAAAGTTTTTATACAATTTAATTTAATATAAAATAGTCATTAGCTACCAGAAATGGTTTAATTTATTGAGCAGTAGTTCTAAAAACAGAGGCACTGTTTTTTTTCTTTTTAATATAAAATACTTGAGAAACATTCAAATAAGTACAAAGCAAGAAGGCCTGCTTTCATCTTCATTTAAAAGTCTACTGAAATATGAATTTTCAGAAACTTGTCAATTTCTAAGTAGTGACTGGTAACTGAATTTGAAAAGTAGTTTAAAATTATAATTTAAATAGCCTTTTGAATTGGGGCGGATGAGGGGGAACTTTATGTATTTCCCTGCCTTTCCTCAGTTATATAATCAAAGGTTCAGCCTATTCATTAGGAATAATTAACATTTCTTTTTAAAACTTACAGGTTGAATATTATCTACAAACTATCAAAAAATATTTTAATATACTATTTCTGGCCAAAAATAAATACAAGTACGAAAATGCTGAAAATTAATTATAACATTACATATAAAACTACCACCGTTAAAGTCAATAGCAAAATGATCCCTGATTTTATGAATCCTGTTACTTTTTGGTCAGGCCACCATTTAAATGATATTAAAAGAGTACTGCAATTTGTCTTTGATATAGACATGAATTAAATATTGTCTAAAACATTTAAAAAACAAGCTGGGAAGAAACAAGTCCCAGTTTTGAATGGGTATATTCTTCCTCCTTCCCTGCTCATCCTATCCTTATCTCATAACCTTCAGGAAGTGGGAAGTAAGGAGATGTAACAGGAGGTTGGATGTAAAAACTTTATATCCGAAGTCTACATATCAAGCAATGAACCATAGGTCCTAGCAGTCCTCCAAATAAACCTGAAATCTTTTTTTCTATTGGGGAAATAATGAATAATCTTAATCCTGATGAACATATGGCTTTAGTTCTTTAAAATTAAGGATGACCTTGACAAATGTTAATCTCAACTGGGTGAGACTTTTAATTTTTTAGCATGTTTCCCATGCAGTTGAGCTGGAGAAAATTCAGCACAGATCATGTAATTCCCAATGAACTGATTACATGGTTGCATTGCTTTCATTTCTAAGTAACCCCCAATTTATTAGGGGTCAAATCCCTTCCCAGTTCTGAAATTACCAAATTGAATGACATCTTCAAAAAGTATCAAATGTGAACATACTATAGACAGTACAATTCACAGAATTTAAAGAATGACCTCTTGTATTGTCAGTTAAACACATTCAGTCATCCATATATGGGAAAAAGAACAATTTGGAAATATTAAAATCTAGTTTTTTCAATGAAAAATTGATGTCATCATTCATAAGTAGAAATGATAGGAAACAATACAATTATGTAATATATATAATCAAATTAGTATGGTCCTTCTAGTAAGCAATTGCTTACCCATAGTGAAACCGCTGTAGAGCTCCAGAGAAATGTATTCCTCCCTAACTAAAGATGCATTGAGACATATGATCGATCTATCAATCACTCAGTAACTGCAAGTTTTTTTAATTTTTTCCCACCCTGATAGATATTTGATAAAGATAACACAAATGCCAGAGCTTATATAATTTCAGTAAGTAGTGCAATTGCCTAGGAATACAACAAAAGCATGCAAACCTTTTAATCCCCTTGAAGCTCAGAGGTCTGTTAGCACATTTATAAGTGAGCACATTTCATTCTGAACCCTACTTGATTTTCTCTGTGAGAAGGATCATTTCCAATTATGAGTTTTCTGAAGACCATTCAAAAACTGTAATATAAAGAACTGTCCCCTGGTGTGTGTGAGTGTGTGTATAATCTCCATATCAGAAGACAGTTCTTATATTATCAAATAAATAAAATGAAATGCCCAGCTTCCAAATAGTAAATATACAAAGAATTTCTAGTACTGAAAGTTCAAAACAGTTTTTACTGTTTTTTAAATCGGTAATTCTATCAAGACCCTGAACTGCAAGATTTGGTTATTAGCAAAATGATGATGTATCGGCCCACCAAAATGAAAACCTGATATTCATTTTGATAAACTGAAAAAGGTTTGAAATGTCACAGCAGCGAAACGTTACTGTTATCGTGAGGTTTTTCAGTAGGAGTGTTAAACAATCCTTAAATAAATGTAAGTAGGCATAAAACCAACTACCAGCACACTTAAATCAATATAACAATTTTCAAGCTCATTCTATGCACATTATGAAACATGCTCTAATATGCACTCCAACTTTTCTCTCAACCCTTGTAAGTTAGCTTATTTTCCATACTAAAGGAAAACCATTTTATGTATGCCTTTAGTATTCCATCTCATTTCATAGTTATTCTATAGCTACAACTAAATTTGTCAGCTTTCACAAGCATATATTTTGTAAACACCAATTTCTTGCTAAACCAACAATAACATTTTAATAGTCCAGTTTTGTTGCTAACACGTTTTAAAAATGAAATATTTACTTTATATCCAATGTTACACTCTAATGTACTTTCTTTTCCATTGTCTGGTTTTAACTAATACTTCATATCAGTTTCCACAGTAGAAAGTAGAACTGTCCTCTTCCCTTGATTTGCTTATTTTCAGTTGTGAGCAACTTTCTGAAAATATTTTGAGAGGATAAATGCCCTAAAAGCACAAATCATGTATTTCCTTAATAGGATGGATTACTGAGCTAGGGTCAATCTTCACCAGTAAAAAATAATATTTCACATGACAAATAGAAGATGTTCCCAACATTTTATGCTGACAACTAAATAAAACCTGAATCCTTTTCACTTATTTGTACAAGGATTATATTAAATACAAAGTATCACAATTGTGATCAATTCTATCATATTGTCCACAGTGAAAACCCTGAATAAAATTTCTTCAAAAAGGCATGTATGTGGTTTCTGAACTGCAACATTTCATTTCTTCTAAGTGAACATTTGTTTCTCCCGCATATATGCTTACACCTGCACACGCACACACACATGTACACACTCACACACATGTATACACACACACACACGCACACATACACACACACCAAAAAAAATCCCCACAGAATTTCTAACAAATTAAACTACATAGGCTTGCTGCTGTTTTTGCAGGTGCCAGTCCCTGAATCAGTGATATTAAACATCCCAGTGTCTGGTAATCGGAGCTTCTTCTTCGGAGGTGTTTTCAGAGTTCCAGATCTCTCTTTAACTTTGTATTCTAAAGTGCTGTGAGGTACCCCATAGATCCCTTGTGCTTTGGAAACACTCATTTTCCCGCTCATTACCATTGCAATAGCTTCCTCCATTATTTCATGATCATATTGCCGGTAGCGACCACGTTTTTTCCTTGGTTGTTTATTATCCTTACGATCTAAGCCATCTTCTGTGGATTCGGAGGTGCCATCAACAATGCCGTTCTTAGTATTAAGACACAAAGGAGAGAGGTCCCCATGCAGAAAATAAGTGTCCAGATTTGAAGGAGTTACAGATGCAGAACATTCCACTTTGCTCTGTTTGGGGAATATAGTTTTCAGTTTTTGAAGAGCTGATCCTTCTAAGACTGATGAGGTTTTGGAAACATGGTACATGACATCCAGAAGTCCAGCATTTTCATGCTGTTTGGGAACAGCACTGATCCTCAGCTGAGGAATTTTTAATTGCACAGCTGGAGCTGACATTTCAAATTGTACACTTTCATTTTTTTCTTTAAACTGAGTGACCATTCTTTGCAAAGTTAACTGGTGGAGGTAATTGGAAGCTGTTGGGAATCTTAATTCTGAGGTTTCAAGTAGACTAAGTTTATTTTTTTCTGTGCGCTCTGCTTGAGCTTTTGCCCACAAGGCTACTTTTTGCAGCACAGCACAGGGCTCGGAACTGTCCTTGTAAGAACAGATGTCCTTGAAATCTCGAATTTTGTTTTTAAAGAGTGCAGGGTTTCCTGCTGGTAAGGCTTCTAAGTGGAGAAGTAAAGTTTTTTGAGGTATGCCATAAAGGATGCCTGCTTTATTAATGTCCAGTGCTCCGGACTGAACGTCTTTCAAGGCTTTTGAGAGCAAACCATCTGCAAACTCAGCACTTCTTTCCACAAAGTCCTCTCTGTTTCTGTGGAGTCTCCTGGATGGATGGAATGAAACGATGGTGAACTGATGCATGAGAGACTCTCACACAGCTATGGAAGGGAAGGGTCCACTCCTTTATTATACTCCTTGCTTAGGTAACATCACTGCTTCTGACACTTTTTAAGGCTTTGAGTTGTGGTAGCTATTGATTACCATAGCAAAAGTTAGAGTTCTGGTAGGACCATGTGAGAAAATGATAGCCCAGCTTCTAGAGCAGCCCTTCCAAGAACTTTAAATCCTAGCTCAGGATTTGGTAACTTTGCCATCTGTTTTCAATTCCCTTTTGACAGATGCTTGCAGAGTAACACTTAAAACTTCTCTTTTCACAATCTAACATCCACTGAATGTCCCCATCCTCAAGGAGTTTTGTTAGTAGAAACGTGACGTTACCGCTAAACAAGTAATAAAAGAGTCAACCCCCTTATAGAAACGTTGTTTATAACTATTAAAAAGAACCTTAACAAATCCAGTTTTTGTAAAAATGCAATTAAAAGTCCTAAATAATGCTTCTAATTTATAGTAAAGTTAGAAATGTGTGTGACTAGTAGGGGGACAGGGAGATAGAAAGAAAGATACGTAATGCAAGCAGTTTTTCTGGGTTTTTTTTCTCCAAAGGAATAATTCTATTATACAAATGATAAGTGACTGTTATGACTGGAAAGATGCTAGAATTATAACATGTTACTTCAATGTAATTTCAGTAAATATTTATTACAGCAGCATATTAACCATTCATAAATGGTATCTCAGTAGCATGACATCACATACCATAGTAAAATAAAAAAGCTAGAGCACTCTCTTTTTGGGATACTAAAATTGTAGCTCCTTTAATTTTCTTCTAACATCCAAAAACTATTAAAATGTAAAATATTTTTCTTTTTCCAATGGTAAAGGTTTAATATCAAATAGATTTGATTCTATTTCTTAGTTTTCTAATTGCATTATGTACATAAGCATTTTATTTTATTTTTAGGGACATGAACTAAAGTTTGGTGATTGTTCTGATAACTTTTCTTTAACAGAAAAAAGTGAAAAACACAAAATGAATTATATGAGTTATACACAAACATAGAATTATGAGTGAAACCCTGGCATAAGCAAAGAAGAAGAGTGTGTCAACATACATTTTATACAAGTCAATTCCAAAATAAATCTTTATATTTGTCTTACTGCCACTTACTCCCTTTAAAATAAAGCAGAGTAATGCTTATTATGCTTACCCAGACAATGAATTTTCAGAACATGACCCATCATACTGTGACTGTTCCAAGTTTGATTTCTTCGTAGAGAGATCTAGCACTCCATCCCCTATTATAAAAATGGGGTATGTAAGAGTAAAAAACATGTACTATTATCAACAACAAAATGACAAAGGGCAACTACTAAGACACTCTTGTGCTATACATCAATTTCTGTAATTAATTTTTATGTCTTGTGCTATGCAACTCAAGGATGATGCCAGTACTACTACTGCAAACACTTATTACTTTTTAAAAATTTCAGTTGGTCTCTGAAGATTGCAAGTACCTGGAGATTACCCTCTTGACTTTATTCTTGCTAGTAGCAGGATAACACTAAGTAGGTAAATGTATCCAGCAGAATCACATTGTGGAGTCTGAATTAGATTAGAACAGTATTGTGCTATTTTTTAACAGTTCCCAGTATTTAAAAACTTCTGGAGAGTAAAATTAATTCCAAGATTTAAAAATTAAAAATATTTAAAAATTGTACTTGTGGGATTATTCCAAAATGTAATGTTCAGCTAGTGTGGAATGATGTATCATAGAATAGAAGCATTGAGAAATATAATTGTAACTAGATAGCTTTCACAACCACCAGCATTAATTTACACACTGAAAACTCAAATTGAACAACAGGCACAAAATGAAAAATGGATCTTTACTACCACAGGAACTATTATCCAAAAAATAATAGTTTTACAAAAAATCCCACAGCTGAGAATTGTATATAGTTATTATTTTTCAAAGTGGTTCTTTGGTGATGAAAATGATGCCTTAATTTCAAGAAGATTTACTTAAGCAGAAAAAAAAATCTCACTAAAATGTCACGTATTAATAATGAATTAGAATCTTGTATTAAATCACAGTTTAATAAGCTTCCATTATTATTAATTCCTGGTATTACTAAAAGAAAACTCAAAGAAAAATAATAATTCTATTTTTTACAATAATTATAATAACGATTACAAGCAATCCCCAAGTTATGACAATTCACTTAGCGACTGTTCAAAGTTACAACCTAGCCCCCCCCCCCCCAAGTACTTAGGAACTAGACCTGAAATTATTAATGTTACAGCATCACAGCCATTGTTCAAACTTAGAACGAAGGCAGCGGTACTGCAAAATTAGCCCTGCCTATTCCCCCCTTCTCTCAAGGTGGGTCTTCACAAGAACTCCTCCTCTGGAGACTCACTTATCTTGCAAAGATCTGTCATGGTTTCTTTGCCTGCTTTGTTGCTTCAGGCCTTCGGTGCATTCACAGAGAACAGAGGCCTAACATACTGCAAGATCATGTAAGATCAGTAGCACAACATCTTGTGCTATTGATCTCGCACTACTTTAGGCTTCTATGAATTGAGGCCTGGATGTTTGCAAACAGAGGGAAGACTTTGGTCCTTCAGGCTTTCCTTCCGTTTCCCATTTCTTTGCCAAAGCCTGCAGGGAAATTGCATTCCTGTAGGTTTCAGCAAAACTTTGCAATAAATCTGTTCCTACCAGCAAAAGCTTTTTACAAAGGGCTGCCGAAGTGTATGGGGATGCAGTCCTCAAGTGCCTTGCCAATGAGAAAGGAGGCCTGGAGAAGGGTGTACGTTCCTCTGGGCTTTTTTTCTCGTTGTCAAAGGCCTCCTTAAGCATCGCTGAAGGTCTCAGGTGTTTTAGTGGTGAGAAAGGAGGCTCAGAGAAATGCATGCATCCATCCAGGCCTCCCTTTATGTCACCAAAGGCAAGCACTTTGGCAGCAAGAAAAGAGGCCCAGAGAGGCATGCACATCCCTCAGGGCCTTTTTCATCATCGAAGTCCTCCTCAAGTGTCACCAAAGGCCCCCTCAAGCGCTTTGGCAGTAATAAAGGAGACCCATAAGGGCGCGCTCACCCCTCTGGGCCTCCTTTTTCATCACTGAAGGCCTCCTCAAGCACTTTGGCAGCGAGAAAGGAGGACCGGAGAGGTGCGTGTGTCCCTCTAAGCCTCTTTTGTCATCACCGAAGGCATCCTCAAGCGTCACCAAAGCGTCATCCTCAAGCGTCACCCTCATGTGCTTTGTTGACTAGAAAAGAGGGAACAGCCAAAGAAGAAGAGAGGCTGGACAGGAGACAGATCTTCATAAGATAAGTGACCTAGCAGGCAGGAGGGGGGGAAGCACTTGTGGGGACACCAAGGGAGGAAGAATGAGATATTTCAGTTGGTCAGGTGAGGCTTTGGGTGGTCTAAAGCAAGTGCAAGTGGCTTGTTCCACCGCTAGGCCCTCTTGGCCTTCCCCACTCTAAGATACCTCATATGCAGTTAATGACCCACACATTCGATTAGTGAATGTGTGGGCGAAAGGAGGGAGTGATTGTGGTCAAGACACTCCTACGAATCCTTGGGTTATTTGGATTCAAGGGCAGTTCTGGGTTATACAATTTGCCTTCTTCCTCAGCTTTTTCTTTATATTACCTACTGAACATATTCATCCTTTTCAGCTACATTAATGTATGAAATTGCATATTTTTCTGCAAGCATTTTTACATGAAGATAATGCATGTATTTTATTTATAATATGTATTTTTACCTTTTCTTTCAAATATACTGCAAAGAAAACTTAACAGAAAATTTCAAATGCAGAAGGAAACTACAAACACAAACTGCTAAAAGCAGCAATGTCTATAAAATAATTATGATAAGTTTATAATTTGGGCAGGCTGAAATGGAAACAGTTGAATTAAAAGGTATTCTAGTCTTAGGTGTGAAATTTATTAAAAGGTTGGAACAGTAATTTGAGCTTAAATATTATTAGTGGTCCAAAAAATTAACTCCGCATTAATAAAAAGCACAGGATTTTTAAAGGAAATGTATTAGGATTGGTAGACCTCAAAAATCTTGGCTATTTGGGACTTCCGGCTTGAGCTTCTTCGGCAACAGACCGAAATCCGCGATCATGCGTGGTTTCAATCCGTGCTCGCCGCCAGAGCGCCCCGAGCAGGATGGATTCGGGGCTAAGCCACCCCATAGAGGTGGTGAAGAGGGGGGAGACTGCCAGCAGTGTCGAGGAGAGCCACATCTCTCCTCCCCAGCTGGCCATTACTTCCTTTCCTGAAGGCGGTTGTAGCGGTGGTCAGAAATGGCCACCTCAAAGAAGCACTCAACCGGAAAAGAATGTGCAGGAGGAAGATAAGAAGAGAAAGTTTTGGCTGACCGGGTTGAACTGAAAAAACAATAACATAAGGTACCCTGGAATTTGAACTATTAAGAATAACATTGTTCTCAAAGAAGATTTTGAAGCGGCGAAGAAGGGAAGGGAAAGGATTTGGCTTTTTTTCCCTTTCCTTCCTCATATTGACAGCTAAGAGATTTAAGTAAGAAACTGACAAAATTCCACTTTGACATCAACAGGCATTCAGGCTGAAAATAAAATGTCAAAAGGATAACGAAGACTTGGCTATTCAAAAACCTTTAAAAGAAGAAAGGAGAGAAAAGGAAAAAATAAAAGGGCGGGATCTGGAAAAGTGGAGGAGACTGCCTGGAAGTAAAAGAAATTTACAACGAAATTTCAACAAGATTCCTAAAAGATACATTCTAACTGAAACTTTGTAACAAGGTAATAGAACCCCAGGAAGTGAAAGTAGAAAAAAGAAGCAAAAAAGAAACAGTTTTGGATTATTTGGTGATTTTTGGATTTTTGGTTACTGGATTTAAATGACTAAAATCAATCGGGTGGTTGTTTAAAAGTGTTTAAAATGGCATTTTTCTTTGAAACAATAAAATCTACTGACATCAGCAAGATGGAGCAGTTTGATTGGAATACACCGAAAACAAAGCTGATTCATAAGAACAAGGTGGAATGGTTTTTTTGCTGATGGCCAGGGTGCACTAAAAAAACTCTGTAGTTTTATTCCAAAGCACTTGAAAGAAAAAAAATAGTGGTGTTAAGTTAGTAAACAGATTAATTACATGAAGTTCGATCATAACATTTCATAATTTGAAAGAAAAAACATCAAAGAAAAATATATATTTGAAATACTCTTTTTTGTATATAGAAAGGAATTGTATACATAAAGTGAAATTTTCTAGCTATCTGTGAGGTGTAAGTAAGCTGCTTTAATAAGTAAGCTGCTTTAATAAACAAAGATGCTGTATGACAATGTTTTCAAAATATACTTAAGGAACAAGTTATAGTAAACTCTATCAAATGCACTCTGATCATGTTCAATCTGACAATGTTTTCAGTTCACAAGAGATTTATCTGGAATTAATGGCAGCTCTGATATCATAAAAGTCTTATTTTAGCAGACATTTGAATATCAAATAATGAATCCCAAAGGATTTGAAAGTACATGCTGTCACCTTCCATATTTTATTCAAATATAAGCTACCTTGTCAAAAAATATAACCATCCCATATATTATCAGTAAAACTTATTTTAGCAGCTGAAAGTCCTGTGGCCAAGATCTTCATGTGTCATGAATTCAGATGATGATGGACTGCAGTAAGCAAAGATATAGGTTGCAAATTCTTCTAACACTCTATTTAAGAGTATGACCAATACAGTGGTCACATTTTCTTCCTCCTTCTTTCTCTGGATGTTTTACCATCTTGCCAAAAGGAAATGTTCCTGAAAAGGGGGGAGCTTGCAACCGTTTGGTGAATTATGAGCAAGAACCCTTATGACCTCCCATTTAACAGTAGCATTGTATCTTATAATCAGCCACTAGACTCTAAAATTCTTGGCACTGTTCATGAGCAGACATCTAAATGATTCTAACTCCTTGCCAGAAGAGCATCTAGGAAGTCAAGAAGCAAATCAAGACAACTGACCCCAACCCATTGGGTTCACAGCCTCTGGTGATCACAGAAAAAGATGTGCAAGATCTATTTCACAGACAAAAGCCAGGAAAAGCACCAGGGTCAGACAAGACAACTCCTTCTTGCTTAAAAGTCCGTGCTGACCAATTGGCCCCCATCTGCACCCAAATCTTCAATAAATCACTAGAGATATGCTATGTTCCTTCTTGTTTCAAACACTCTACTATCATCCCAGTGCCAAAGAAGCCCTCCATCAGGGTATTGAATGACTACAGACCAGTTGCTCTAACATCTATAGTTATGAAAACCTTTGAAAGGCTAGTGATGTCCCACCTGAAAACCATCACGGATCCGCTGTTAGATCCCATGCAGTTTGTATACAATAGATTGACAGATGATGCTATTAATGTGGCTCTGCACTTCATCCTATAACATCTTGAATCTCCAAATACCTACGCAAGGGTCCTCTTTGTAGACTTCACTTCAGCATTCAATACCATCATTTCAGACATTCTTCTAACTAAACTAAACTAGCTAGTGGTACATGAACACACTTGTAAGAGTATCATAAGCTTCCTAACAGACAGGAAACAGCAGGTGAAACTAGGCAGAATGTGCACATCTGGTACCTGTACAATTAGCACAGGGCCCCCCCAAGGCTGTGTGCTTTCTCCACTTCTCTTCTCCCTAGATACTAATGACTGCATCTCAAATGATCCATCTGTTAAAATACTGAATTTTGCAGATGATACAACAGTGATTGGTCTCATTCGAGACAATGACGAATCCGCATACAGATGGGAGATAATACAACTTGTCTCGTGGTGTAACCAGAACAATCTGGAACTGAACACACTCAAAACTGTAGAAATGGTGGAAAGGTCAAAGCCTGCATTTTTCAGTCAATGCTGAGAGATTATCAATTAGCAATACTATAATAGAAGTAGCCTGTTTATAAAAATAAAATCAGAAAATGAACGGTTGGGGGGAAATTATAAAAGAAAATGGTGATTTTCATACTCAGAGATCAAATTATGCCTTAACGTAGGCATACAATATGAATGTCAAGCTGTATTTTACTCAAATAATAGGTTTTAATTTCTTGCAAGATGAGTACTGCTAAATCCAGTTTCCTACTGGGAAGATGATACAACAGACAGTTCTTTCCTGCACATACTATCAATTACAGGTGTAGGTATTTCTTTTATCAGAAGAAAATTGCCATCTGTGCAGAAAACTATTCTATAACCTGTACCCTCTTACACAAGGGGGTGGGGGAGTCACAAAACATTAGGAATAGTTTTACTTGCTATTTATTATAACATAGAAAAACAGAATTGGAAGGGACCTTGGAGGTCATGTAGTCCAACCCCTTGTACAAGCAGGAGAGCTCATACCATTTCAGACCAATGGCTGTCCAGTCTCTTCTTAAAAGCCACCAGTGATGGGCACCCACAATTTCTGAAGGCAAAGCTGTTCCACTGGTTGATTGATCTCACCAAAGAAATATCTCTTTAGTTCTAGGTGGCTTCTCTCCCTCATTAGTTTCCATCCATTGCTTCTTGCCTTGCCTTCAGGTGCTTTGGAATATAGGTTGACCCCCTCTTTTTTGTGGCAACCCTTCAAATATTGGAACACTGCTATCATGTCACCTAGTCTTTCTTTTCGCTAGACTAGGCGTATCCTAGTCTAGGGTATTCTGAATATTATTCAGTGAATATTATTATTATTATTATTCAGTACAGGCAGATAAAAGCAATTAGATCTCATGTGGAAGAAGAAACATAATTCTCTTTTTGTGAATTATTTTGACTGGGGAAATAAGTGATATCTAAAATTATGGAAACCATGTTTGTGGATGTGAATTCCTTGAGTCAGTGTTGACTCTTGGTGACTTACTGAATTAATCTCTGCATTTTTCTTAGGAAGATTTCAGACATGGTTTGCCATTGCCTAAACCCTAGAGTTGAGAGAGTATGGCTGGCCTAAGATCACCCAGCTGGCTTCATCCCTACAGTGGGACTAGAACTTAGGCTATCTGCTTGATGCTTTAACCACTGTTCCAAACAACCATAAATGCTTCTTAATATACAGACTTATCTGGTATAGCAATATATAAATGCTTAATTTTTAATTGGCAATCATTTCTCTGTTTATGTGCAGGTGATTCTTTAATCTTCCTCCCACATGCAATGAGACAAATTTCATCTAAAATTAGTCCGTTAATAGGTGGCCCTATTAGTCCAGAAAGATAGATTAGTATCTGGCCAACAGATAAATGAGGCTTGTCACAATACAGTGCCATTTTGGTAAATAAGGAAACAAAAAGTATTATTTACTGAGTTCCATGTTTTGTTTTTCAACATAGACAATCACCTATGTCTACCATCAAAAATGGAGAAATGGTAGGGAGGAAGGAAATGCTTGGCTTATGTTTTCCCCTCAGGGACACCTCCTAAAGCAATTTTCTTCTCCCACTTTCAAGAACATATTGGCCTCTGGATATTTTCTCCTTGAAAACCCTTTCATTGTTAACTGATCTGAGCTTTCAGGAGGAAAGATCCAGTGTACAAACCCCGAAGATTCTTGATGAATCCAACATCCAATATGGTCCAAAAATAGGGAGTGATGGGAGTTAGAACTCAGCAATAAGCTCCTCATTCCATTTTAAACAATTGAAACACTGTGACTTTTCCCTAAAGAGCTCAAGAGAGTGAGAAACAAAAACAAAAGACATCTCAGTTTCATCTGTAACAATAAAGGTCAGGCTAACTAGTAATAAATAAAGTTCAACCTAGCCGGAGGATACAAGTTTGAGGAAGGTGAGTGATGAAGCATTAAGATATTAAAACAGGAACAAGAAGGAAAAGAAGCTTGTTCAAAGCCCAATAAAGACTTTGTGGGTCCAAATGCAATTTCTAAAAAGAATGGTTTTATCTTACAGAAGGCCAACAACATACTATTAGAGAAGCAAAGCAGGCTTTTTAAAGGATTGAATGGTCTGTCCCTATGTAAAGAAGCTCCTCTTCTCTAGTTGTCAGCTGCCACCTTATGCCTCCTTGTGCTTTGCTGCTATGAGGTGACAGACTGCCATGAACTGGAGAGGGGGGGAAGCACAGGGGGGGGGATGCTTGGGGAAA
>JANHFN010008867.1:27306-38954 GCA_032468175.1 Toxicocalamus goodenoughensis | reverse complement strand
ACATGAGTCATAGTAGGAATCAGGGAATTACATGATTGTTACCATATATGGTTATATAATTGATTGTTGCCATATATGGTTATGCAGTTGATTGTTGCCATATATGGTTATGCAGTTGATTGTTGCCATATATGGTTGTACAGTTGATTGTTGCCATATATGGTTATGCAGTTGATTGTTGCCATATATGGTTATGACGTCTCTTCACCCCATACCTTGTCATGCCCTGGGCGTGTGTCTGGTATGTTTTCCATTGAGTCGTAGCAACGCAGCTCTCTCAGCCTGCCATTCAGGTTTCTGGTCAGCTCAGCTCCGCCATCTGGTCTGCTCCCTTCAGCCCACCACTCAGTTTTAGGGATTAGAGCTCTCTTAACTCAATGCACCTCTGCAGCTATACTAACGGTCTCTGCTGCTGCATTTCTCTCCTCCTCCGATTCTGCCATCCCCAATTTCTCATTGCCCTTTGTTGGATGGGTTGCTTCAGGCTTTTTGTCCTGCATCACACGGGCTGCTAGGTAGAGCTGACTAGCAGGAGGGGGGACTGCTGATCTTGCTGGGGAGGAATGTTGATCAAGTCCTGCACTTGGGTCAAATGACTGGGGAGGGCTGCCAGGATGGAAGTTTTCAGGGGTAGGGCTGTGGTATTCAGGCTGCCTCAAGTTTGCTAGGCCCTGGGGCCTGCGATGCCTGGCTGTCCCTTCGAGCAGTAGTTTGAAGTATGGGTCTAGGCAATTACTGAATATACTGTGTCCCACTGGTTCTCTGCCTCACTGTTCACTGGTTCTCTGTGACCCATATTCTCCCTCTTGCAAATTTTGACATATCCCACTGTGGATATCTGTGCTGGCTTCTTTTTGATTTGACATGTTGGCTAGTTGATTGAAAAAAAGAATTTGGTTTGTGTGCTCAGTAGAAATGTGGGGATCCAGGTTTCCAGGCAATGGTATCCTTTGCATATAAACCAAGCTGGTGGTTACATTAAAAGGATGCCAATGGACTTTGGAGTTGGACTTTGTTAGAGACTGTATGGACTGTCCATTTCCTACTGAATTGTTTGTCTCTTTTTCCAAAGATCTAGGGTTTGTAAATATAACTAAGGAAGAAATGATAAGTTTAATGCTGTTTTTCATGTTGTTGCCAATAATTTGGTCATGTTTGAATCTTATTAGTTTCTGTTTGCTCTTCTGCCACATCAAGATTTATCCAGGAGAAACAGAATTTATTATCCCACAAATCTATAACCTGCACCCTTGTTCTTTGAGCCCTGGAGCTTCAGAATGATGAAGGAAGAGTGTGTTAGGTAGCCAAGCCAGAAAGTATCACATAAATGTAATGAAATAACAAGCTGGGCAGTGCTTTAGAAATATTAATTACAATCATGATAGAGCTTGATTTTAATTCACTGCCTCTATATTTGTCTCTTCTGGCTACTTCATTTTGCATAATCTTGCCTTGCTTTCAAAAATTTCTTTCAGTTTCTTTTGATTTGTTATTGTTTAGTTTTGTAATTCTTCCTTAAGTATTTGTCTTTTCACTTTGCAAAATACATTAAGATAGATTCAGTAATAATAACAACAAATAATCCAATTGATCGATCAATCAAATATTTATTACAGTAAAAGACTAATAATACAAATAATATGAAAATGAAGAATGATAATCCCCTTTAAAAAATCCAGGTATTTTAGAGGAACAATTTGACCTATAATAATAGCATTTGTAAACATTTCACATTTCATCTGTGCTTTTGTGTCAAAAATAGTTTTACTTCTAAAGGACATCTGTGGATTACTAATGATAGAAATACAATTTGGTTATTTTCATGAAGTGCTTTGCGGGGTGTCAGAATATTTAATTCAGGATGTTAAAAACATCCTCAAATGTCACAATAATTATATCACAGCAGGCAATTAAAACACAAGAAAATGCCAACTGACTAAGAGGGTTCCTTGTTATTTAGAAAACTCATGAGAGGCTGACACTTACAAGAAGAAAATATAAATTATAACTACAAATTCCTGAGCATGCATTCATTTTAATAGAAAATACATCTTAAAAGTAACCAAAACATTTATTGATTCAAGTAATTCAATTATTGAATAAAATAAATTACTATGTGATTCCCACGAGGCTGGATAAAGTTAGGTAGCAAGACACAGGGTTTACAGTGCAATAAAATATAAGTACAGGTAGTCCTGGACAATTGAACCCAAACTTTCTATTGCACATCTGTTAAGTGAGTTTTGCCCCATTTTGTGACTTGCCTTGCCTTGCCATAGTTGCTAAGTGAATCACTGCACTTGTTAAATTAGTAACATGATTGTTAAGCAAATCTGCCTTTCCCATTGACTTTGCTTGTCAGAAATTTGCAAAAGGTGACCAGTGTCCCAGTGACCCTGGGACACTGCAACCATCATAAAAATGAGTCAGCTGCCAAGCATCTGAATTTTGATCATGTGAACATGGGGAATGCTGTAACAGTTGTAAGTGTGAAAAGCAGTCACACGTCAACTTCAAATGGTCACTAAACAAACTGCTGAAAGTTGAGGATTGTACATATATTATTGGAAAAACAGAGATTTAGAGCTAAAATGAGACAATAGAAGTTATATTCAGCCAACAAGCTATTCAACTTAACTCTGAGATGTACTTTAACCAAGATACATCTTAAGGACACAATGGCATACATTATGTTTTCTGAGTTGGAGAGATGTGAATATTGGGTTGCAAAGATGTCTCTAGAACCAAGTTTTCATAGAATTGCATGAGTATACTTTGGTTAAACTGAGTTTTGACTGCACTGCACTGAAGCTCTAATTCTGCTGACTTAGTGTACACACTATTTTACTAAAAATAAAAATATGTCGAACCCCCATTGATTAAAGTTATAACAGACAGTGAAGATCAACATCCATGGGCCTATCTGTGACAACCATGGGATATGAGGAGCTGCAATTGGAATATAAGAGGAGTAAATATAAGCATGAAGTAATTAATAAAACCAAGAAAGAAAGAAAAATAAATATGCTGGGCTTCTGTGGAATAGAGTTGTTTGCTGAAAGCAGGGGAGTAAAGGTGGAGGTTCAGTTATGAATGAAAGCTAAAATGTATACCCAAAAGTATAACCTAGTGTCATCTATGACGTTAGAGGTCCAAATGAAAATTGAAATCCATAGGTTAATAATAGTTGCAATTTATGCTTGAGTAGTGATAATGGTGGCAAGGTGACTTTTGAGAAAAATTGCAAAATTTTTAATGAATGAGATTCAAAGGAAAAAAATATTCTGCTTGATGACACGAATGAATAGACGAGAAGATGAGCATACAATACATGTGACTGAACTGTTTGATTATTCAAAAATGAAAGAGAACAGTGAGTATTTGGCAAGTATCCCTAATACTAGTTTTTCACAACTCTAGCAATATTAAGATGTGTGAACATCAACTTCCAGAATTCCTGAGCGCAAACACTGACTTGAGAATTCTGGGAGCTGAATGCCATACATCTTAACATTGTCAACGTAGAGAAACAGTGCCCTATATAAAGGGAAAGGGAAGCAAGACGGAATGTAAAACCTGAAGAGGGATTTGTTTGGTGTGCTTTATTAGGATAGGGAAAATTGAGACAGATTGTTGCTTTTCAACTGCTCATTGGGATATCTATGAATATGCCTAGGATGTTTGGATCAACCTTGCTTTTCTAGGGAGATGAATTAGATATCAATGTGGATTATTCAGAAGATTCAGAACTGTTCCCACCCACCCCAAACTTCTCTGATTGTAGAGAATACAGAAAATGTCTATATTTAGAGTTTTAAACAAGAGCCCTATCTTTTCTTGACTGGTTTGGGGTATTGAGTAGTCTAATGATACAGGACTGTACTATTAACAATATGACTACAGTGATAACTACTTATGCTTCTTAATTAATTTTCTTTCCACTATGTTTAAAAAAAAACTTGCACTGTATACTAGATCTTACAAATTTCTTTCCCTGGCAACTTCATTTATTTCAGCTCCATATAATTTAAGAGAATAATATGGAAAAGGAAATACTGAAACTCCAGTCTTCTTTTATTAGTTCTTTTAAACAAGTAAAAAGAGGCATGGACAAAATTGGAAGAAGAAAAGGACCAGAGAAAAACAAAGTAATAGGTTAAGAAATTACCAATTTATGATACCTGTTAAATATGCATGACGCTACATTTACATGGACCATGTCATATGCAAAGTGGAGTCTGATGTCAGACTCAACTTATTGGTTTCATCTACTGGCGGGAATATTGAAGATCCATCAGTGGCTGAAGTATTGGACAGCGCCGGCTATAAAAAGCTGGCGCTGACCGCGATTGTTTTTTTAAAATCCGCTTGTAAATAAAGAGTTCTCTACTGGGTCTGCTCTTTCCTCATCCGCGCCCATCTAACATTGGTGACGAGGATGGGATTCTGAGGAAGACAAAGGACCTTGTGGGGCACCGTGGCCATCTTCCAGCTGATTCGTGAACCCAACCATTCAGATGGACAGCGAACCAACATGGCCCACCGACCCCTATCCATCCCATTTGAGCCAACCAAAGATGATATATGGTAAGATTCAACCTGAGTTTGGTAGTGAACGGGATGAAAACAGAATCTGACGAGAAAAAGAAGGCATACTTCTTGACCTATTGTGATTCAGAACTCTATGAACTAGCCGAAGCCCTCATTGCAGATGATGTAAGTAATGTCTCCTGGGACAAATTGCAATGAGCATTGAAGGGACATTTTGACCCTACCCCGTCGTATTTGGCAACTGAAATGATTTCTGTACCCAGAGCCAAAAAGAAGGGGAAAGTATAAGCGATTTCATGGCCGCACTAAGAAAATTGTCAAAAAACTGCAATTTCTCGAACACTGAAGAAATGATCCGGGATCATTTAGTCCTTGGCCTTAGGGATTTAACACTGCAAAAAAGACTGTTTGCAAGAGAGGACATCTCATTCAAGCAGGCTCTGGAAGAAGCAAAAACCACCGAAACCTCCGAATCCTCGGCAGCCCGGGTCAAGGGAAATAGCAAGGTCCATGCCACTCAGGCTGCGAGGAGAACACTGCATAGTCCATCCGGTTCCAAAAGCAGCGACAGTGAGAGGAAGATGTTCATCGGGTGAAAACCAGTAAACCCAAAACCGGCAAGGGGACCAAACCATGTGGAAGTTGCTGTGGAAATCACCCTTGCTCTACCTGCCATTTTAAGGAGGCAATCTACAGGCAATGCAAGAGGAAAGGCCACATTGCAGACACCTGCAGAGCCAGCCAACTAGCAGACACATCGAGCCACAGATCATACTCCCCGAGCAGACCATACACGAGTCGGAAGACATTTGGCGCAAAATTTAAAAAACAAGATGGCAGCCGGGAAGAAGAAACATACCATACAATCAGAGGCTACACACACACTCGCGAGGCACACACAGTCACTATTGAAAACAACAAATTTATCACTGAAGTGAGGATTGATGGGACCCTATGGACAAGGAAGTAGACTCAGGGTTATATATATCAATGATATCCTGGTCGGCCCTCCAGAAAATCAATCCTGACATCCGCCGAAGTCAACTTCAGCCTCAACGAATAATATTAAAGGACTACCAAGGCTACAAAATACTGGTCCTGGGAAAGAAGATCTGTCATGTGGAATATGAGGATTTCAAGGGATCCCTACCACTGACCATCGTGGATTGAGATGTACCCAGCCTCCTAAGGAGAGAGTGGTTTGCACCGCTGCAAATCAGCCTCACTGGCATCCATGCAACAGTGATAGCTGGAGCAAGCGGCGGAAAAGATCTGGATGTTTTGGAAAAAGGAATTCTGAGACATTTTCAGCAGCAAACTGGGCAAGTATAAGGGGACCCCAATAAACGTTAACCTAGACCCCAACATAGCCCCTGTCCATCTTAAGTGCCGGAGAGTTCCGTTTGCTCTGCGACTCAAGGTTGAAGAGCAATTAAATAAACTGGTAGCTCAAGGCATCCTTGAGCCGGTAGACCCCCATGCAAAGTGGGAGACACCTATAGTGACCCCTGTGAAGCCCCATGGGTCAGTCTGAATCTGTGGGGACTACAAGAGTACCCTCAACCTTGCATTGCAACAGAGCACATATCTGATGCCAGTAGTACAGCACCAACTACATTCATTGGGCTGGGGCAGAATTTTTGCTAAATTGGACCTAGCACAGGCATATCAACAATTGCCTGTGGACACAGCCACCACTGAAGCCCAAACAATCGTAACCCATAAGGGCGCATTCAAGTGCAACCGGCTGCAGTTTGGAGTTAGCATAGCCCCTGGCCTTTTTCAGAGCATAATGGAAAGGCTATTACAAGGTCTGCCGGGAGTAGTTCCTTACTTCGACAATGTAATAATCTTGGCCAAAGACAAGCCCCAACTAATGGACAGGGTCCGGAAAGTTTTAGAAAGATTCCAAGAAGCGGGGCTCAAGTTAAAAAAGGACAAATGTCACATTGCGGTACCGAGCATAGAGTTCTTAGGCTTCCAAATCGATGGGCCAGGCATTCGACCCACAAACAGTAAACTGCAAGCAATTAAGGAAGCCCCACCTCACAGAATAAGGGGGAACTCCAAGCATTCTTGGGATTGTTAAACTTTTATAATATATTCTTACCACAGAAGGTGACTTTAGCAGAACTGCTACATAGACTGTTGGATAAGAATACAACTTGGAAGTGGCAACCTCCCAAAGACACCGCACTAGCAGAAATAAAAAGCATTTTAACCTCAGAGAGTTTTTAGGCAATATAGCAAACCCTGCCACTACGATTAACGTGTGACACATCTCAATATGGCATCGAGGCAGTACTGAGCCATAGACTACCGAATGGAAAGGAAGTTCCCATAGCATATTATTCTAAGACTTTGTCGAAAGCCGAGAAAAACTATGGCCAAATTGACAAGGAAGTCCTCGCCGCCGTAGCCGGGGTGAAACGTTTTCATGAACACCTATATGGCAGACACTTTGAGTTGGTCACCAACCACAAGTCGTTACTCAGCATTCTCTGGGGAGACAAACCCACACCCAACATCTTATCGCCGAGAATGCTAAGATAGACAGTTTTCCTGGCAGTGTATAACTACAGCCTGCTACATATACCTGGAAAGAGCATTCCACAGGCCGATGAGATCAGCCGATGCCCCCTACTAGATCTAGTGGAAGACCCTGCCCCTGCATCTACCGTATTCCTTGTGGAACATTTCGAACTGGGTTTGGTGACAGCAGCGGATATTGCAAGACTCACCGCAAAGGACAAAACGTTGGCACAGGTTTTGAACTGGGTATGGTGGGGATGGCTGAGCAAGATAGAAGGGGAGGAATTCAAACCATTCAAAGACAGACAACTGGAGCTGTCAGCATTAAGGGGGTGTTTGTTATGGGGAGAAAGAGTGGTGGTACCGAAACCATTAAGGGAAAGAATTTTGGGATTAATACATGAAGGGCGCCCCGGGATAGTAAAAATGAAGGTCTAGCGAGGAGTTACATCTGGTGGCCAGAAATAGACAAAGACATTGAAACCTGGGTCGCCACATGCTCACCATGTCAGGAATCCTGACCGGCCCCTCCTGCAGCACCCCCTCTTAAGTGGGAAAAGCCCTCAAAACCATGAGGTCACATACACATAGATTTTGCTGGACCCTACCAGGGTCAAATGTTCCTAATTGTGGTTGACACCTACTCTAAATGGTTGGAGGTGGTCATTATGAAACCTACAACAATCGAGGCAACGATCAGAGCCCTGCGGAAAATATTCACTACCCATGGGCTACCTGACATGCTGGTTTCAGAAAATGGCTCGAAATTCACAGCACAACAATTCGAAAGCTTGCTCACCTGTTTGGGGATCCGGCATGCCCTATCGGCGCTGGCTCATCCGATGGTGAATGGGCAAGCGAAGAGGATGGTCCGAACGACCAAGGATCTCCTAACAAAATTAGGCCCCGGTGATTGGCAGGAAAAAATTGACAAATTTTTGCTAACCCAACACATAACGCCAAGTGCAGCAACAAACAGGAGCCCAGCAGAAATGCTCATGAATCAGAAATTAAGGACCACAAGACACAATCCATCCAAATTACACAAATTACACCCCTCAAGACTCCACAGGGAAGTGCAGAACATTCACACCAGGAGACACGGTGTATGCACGTAACTACACAGGAGGGGAAGCCTGGGTCCCAGCAAAAATAGTCGAGATTACTGGACCGAGATCATACAGACTGGAGGTAAAAGGGGGAAAACATGGAACAGGCACATAGACCAACTACGGGGCTGCATGGTTCAACTCCCACATGAAACCGAACAACAAATCACACACCCAACAACAACAAAACCCCAGATGTATGAGATGCCACCTGAAGATGTACCCACATGACATTATACATACCTCAGATTGGATGTCCGGTTTGAATTGTTGGGGTGGGGTCATGGAATAACTTTCTATATGTAATTTCCCCTCCTTTTGCTTCAGTTTTGTATTTCTCCTATTGCTATCACTTAAATTTCAGTAAAAATCCTTTTCTCTATAAAAATGGAGTCTAGGGTTTTCTTTCTTGGAACTTGAATGGAACCACACCTGACACTCTCTTGCTTTGTTAATTGTATTTCCATTTTAAGTGTTTATTTTTCAATTAATTGTAATCATGAAAATATCAGCCATTCTTTTATATACATGGTATCACATCTTTTTGATAGAATGTCATTTTCAAATCCACTTTCGGCTCAGTCTTAATCTTGTTTGGGTGAAACTTGTTCTTCTTCCATAACATCTTTTAAACACTAACTAACTATAGTGTCAGACACACTTAAAAGTAACTGAATATTACTGATCTCTGCTCCTTGCTCGCTTTTTTTTCACTTGCCAGCCTTCACCACTCAACTTACAACAGTCCAAACCACAACATTGTTCTGGTTTTTTTTGCAATAGCTTACCAAGATGAAAAGGCAAATGAATTTGTCTGCTTCCTTTGGTAAGAAAACAAAAGGAGATCCAAAAGAGTCATAACTACAACCGTTGGAGTCTGGGGAAAGCAGCACATCAACTACTGAAAGAACTGAGTTGGACATTGAAAGCAATCTTCCCGATTGCTAGACATTGCAGCAAGTACCCTAACTTTAAGGAGAAATATGATCGACTGGAAGTTTCCCCCAAAAAAGTTAAGTTGCAAGTATTGCCAAAAAATTGAGATTGCAACAAAAGAAAAAAAATGTTCACATAGCAAAGGAATGGAAACATTTCCAAATTGAGGCAGCAGGGAAGACTAAAGAGGTGCAACAAGCGTCTCTTAGGGGAAAAATGAAAGAGCATTTCTCATCTAAAGCTCACATGGTTTGTACAGAGAAGTTAAAGCAATGTGAGCAGGATGGACTGTACAAGATGACTGAAAATATTTAGGTAGTACTTGTACAGTAATATAATTTACAATCTGGCACAAAGATGCAAACCATTTTAAGACACAGAAGATGAGATAGAATTGCAAATTAAAAATGGATTAGATCTGGGAATAGAATTGCATTCATGTAAAACTGCAATGTAAATAGTTGATTTCAGTGCAAAAGACATTAGAAAACATTTATTTAATAAAATTATTGAAAAAACTCACAATATGTTTGATTATTGTTGATATCTTCCAAACCAGTTCTTATACTTTACTTAAAAGTTGAGAATTCAGTTTTCTCACCAACAATTTTCCTTGAACTAATTGGAAAAACAAGGTGCAGAGACTAATTGGAAAAACAAGCTGCAGAGACAATATATTCTTCAGTTATGGAAAGTTTAAATAATGTTGGGTTTATTAAAAACTACCTAGAGAAAAATTTAATAGGATTTTGCTCCATTAGTGCCAGTGTTATGCTTGAGAGAAAACCTGGAGTGAGCACTAGGATAGCAAAAGAGTTTCCAGACATCATAATATGGCACTGCTTAAACCATCATCTCTATCTTGTTTTAGATGATTCTATTAACAACATAAAGCAAGTAAATCATTTAAAAATATTTATTGATAAGATATATTCTATTTTTCATCAATCCAATAAGAACTTAGTTGAACTTAACAAAATATCCAAACAATTTGACATTGAAATTATAAAGATTGGTAGAGTTTTTGGACCAAGATGGGCTGCCTGTAGTTTAAGATCAACTCTACAGTAGCTGTGTGGGGTGCTTATCCAGTGCTACATCAGTTTTTTCGTTCAAATAAAAAATACTCAGGTATGGCTGCTCATCATCTGTGAACTATCCTTAAATATCACATTTCGATTCTTACTATGTTACAGAGCACCTGATTATGACATCGAACATGTAAACAAGCTAAATTCACTACTAACATGGGCAACATCCTGCCCACACGCTTTTATCTTTCTTGGTGACTTCAATCTACCTCATATTAACTGTACACTAAATGAATGTTTATACAGCAGGGGTGTCAAACTAGATTTCATTGAAGGGTCCTCATGGTGGTATTTGACTTTGAGGGGGGCAGGGAGGGGCATGGCCAACTTGACATCACTTGTATTGGGAGCGCCTGTGGTGGGCCGAGTGCTATGCCAATGAAAACAGGCTCCTGAGTTCTGTTTTGGGCCACGACAGCCTCCTGCAATGCTGTCAACAAAAATAGAGCTCAGGAAGGCCACGTGCGGCCCTCCTGAGCTCTGTTTTCACTGGCAGAGGCACTTCGGGATGGTCCTTCACTGTTTCCAGGGTGATTCTACGGGTCAGATCTAAGCACCCCTGATATACAGTATTGTAACCCAAATCAATTGTAGGACAACACTTACACGAAATACAAAGTTTTCAAGACCCTATAGAAGGCCACCAGGTTTGGGACCAGCTGAATAACAGTGGTTATGTTGTTCCAAAGGATAGATACTGAGACAAAAGAGACTTTGATTCCACTTGGTTTTTACTCTCTTCCTAAATAATCATCCTGGACTGTGTCTCAGTCAACTCAAAAGGACATGCACAGTCAGATTCTAACTTCTTGGGGAAAAAAGATATGAGGAGACTATTTTTGCTTTTGTTTATGTAAGAAAGCCCAGCTAATGCTTTGTAGTAGAAAGTTAATCCTTTGAAACAAGATCTGATATTCATCCTAAAATAAGCAGAATCCTGCAGCATTATTACATTTAATAACTCCTGCACCAGAAAGTACAAGCATCCCAATGAATTTTTCCCCAATATTAAGATATGACTCATTCCTTTGCAGTAAATTAATATTAGGGAAAATTCCAAAGCAATAACCAGAAGTTATTGAACAACAATAATAACAAACTAATAATTCAAAACCAGTAAGCCTTTTCAGAAAGTAAGTCCCACCATTTTATTTTATTTTTTTAATAAAAGTTTTATTTAAGTTTTCATAAAACATACAAATACAAATAAAATATCTTTTTTTGAGAACAGCGTGGCCCCGGGTTATCACTTCTCCATACAGACAGAAACTCAATACATATTTATCTTATACATTCGAATCCATATCTTATAACTATCTCATTCCTTTCTTAATTCAATTACATATCTTTTCCTAATTTTTAAAATCTTTCTAATCAATGTTTTTATACTTTCGTCTGTCCTGTTTACAATTTCATATTATCTTTTCTC
>JANHFN010008863.1:4949-19971 GCA_032468175.1 Toxicocalamus goodenoughensis | reverse complement strand
GCTCACTCCTGCACTGGGGAGGAAACCAACCTTTGGGAAGATCCTGCCCCTCCCCACCTCATGGACTTTGGTTCAGCTCAGCAGCACCCGGGCACAGGCCAGCACAGACACCATGGGAGGAACTGGTCCCAGTGCTGGATCAGCCAGGCCTCCTTCCAGTCTGATGCTGGCTTGGGGCCAGCCTGGATGGGGGAGGGGGTTTCACCTGGGCACCTGCCCAACCCCTGGGAATCCAGCATAGCTTTCATCTGGCTGCAGGGGGTCTCTCTGGATCCTGCAGGCAAAACGGCCCACTTCCAGGATGGGGCATCCCAGGTGTATAGCAACCTGCTGATCGCCAGAGCAGCAGGTAAATGATGCCACCTGAAGTTTTGGCCTGGGGGGGGGCGGGGAAGCAGAGGTCAACCCATGTCTCACTGAGGGTACCAGGCGAGGGTCTGAGGGACTTCTCTCCTCTCTGGCCACCCTTTGGAAGCTCCAGTGCCCAGGCTGCAGCCTGGAGAACATCTGCATATTCCTCACCCCTGAAGATGCCAACCAGATCCTGGCCTTGGCCCTGGGCAAGCCCGTAGTGATTGTAGGGGCCTCTTTCATTGGTATGGGATACATTTGCACCTGTAGCTATGAACTGGAAGGGGTGGGGGCTACCCATCCCTCCCCCAGCCCCAGGACCCTCCCTCCCAACTTTTCATGCCAGCCTCCTCTCAGCTCCCGGCCAGCCTTGTCGGCAAAGCAGCCCAGCTCCAGGTGGTGGAGAGAGAAGAGCTGCCTTACCTGCTGACCCTGGGGGGTCAGGTGGGCACCGTGGCCATGCAAGTAGGGAAGGGCAAGCAATCCAACAGTGATGGGGGCTGTTCTCAGGTGGGGGGGCAGGGGCACCGCCACACAGGCCGATCCTTGTAGCTGAGTTTAGGCAGCAAAACGTGGATGTTTTGCTGGAAAACCATCCGTAGCTCACTTTCCTTTATTGTAGCCCCCACAGAAAGCGAGCCGGAACGCAAACGTTTCTTTCTTTGCTGGGCACAAGCCCCCATTTGGCTCCAGTGCTTCCAAGGCTGAGCACGGCCCTTTCTAGATCTCCCCTCACCTGCAAACTAGCGGGGCTTCTCCTGGCAGCCCCAGAGGGGACATTACTGGATGCAGCAAGAACCATGCCTTCCTCTTTCTTCCCTCCCTCCCAGATGCTCCAAGCCCAGGGAGTTCATTTCCACATGAAGACAGAGGTGGCCCAGATGCAGGGACAAGATGGGGAGGTATGGAACCCCCAGCTGCCCAGAGGCTGGCAGGCAGGAGTTCGAGCAGGGGAGGGGGGCTGCTGCATCTCTGCCTCTTATTCCCTCCCAGGTGACCAGCGTCCTTCTTAGCAACGGTTCTGTTCTCCCTGCAGACTTGGTGGTGGTGGGCATCCGTGAGTAGGCGGCGCTTTGGCACCATTTTCACACTAAAAGAGGCGGGGAAAGCAGAGGGGGAGGGGGGAGGACGGGCACAAGGCGGGAGGAGCCGCTTCCAGATTTCCAATGGCCTGTGATCAGGATGGAACAGGGCCAGCATTTCCTCGTCTGGCCTCCAGGGGGAGCAGCAAAGGCTGGGGGCTCTGCTCCTGACTCTGGGGCACCCAGAGGGGCTGCAGCTGGCCACATCTGGAGGAGCAGTTTTTCTTGCAGCTGCCTTGTTAGCAAGGATGCCCCCATGTCCCCCATGGTGAGACTGCCCTGCCCTGACAGGAAGTTCTGCTTCAGCTCCACAGACGTCACTCCAAACACCCGCTTCCTCCAGTGGAGCTCCATCAGGCTCGACCGAGGTGCCGTCCTGGTGGAGCTGGTAAGCGTGGGGGGGGGCACCCTGAGGGACCACCCCCTCCACACGTTGACAGTCTCTCTGCTCCCTTCCAGTTCATGGAGACCAGCGCCCTGTCCGTCTTTGCTGCTGGGGATGTGGCCTCCTTCCCCATAGCGCTGTCTGGTGGGAAATCCACCTCCATCTACCACTGGCAGATCGCCCAAGCCCACGGTACCCCCCCTTTCCAGCTGGATCTTGGCTGTGGGCCGGGGGGGCGCACAACTGGCAGGAGCCAACCCCACCCCAGGGTGAAAAGGGCGGCAGAGGAGGAGCTGGGTCTGGCTGGCCCTGAACCAGCCCCAGGTGCCTCCTGGCCAGGGCTGGACAAAACTCCTGGGGAGGGGGGAATTGTCCAAGCGGGGCACTCAGCCTGCCCTGACCCTCTCGGGGTCAACCTTGGCTCATGTGCAGGAGAGCGGGGGACAGCCGGGAGCCCTTTGGCCTCTGCCACCCAGAGGGAGTCTGGGCTGGTTCCCCCATGTGTGGCACAGGGGACTCAGCTGAGCCCAGGGCTGCACCCACCTGCCAGCCCTTCTGCATGGGCCCCTGACCCCGCCCCCCCGAGCGCTAGAGACAGCCAGCGTCCTCGTCCCGCAAGGGGGGCAGGCGGCCTGTTTCTTTCTTGCCCAGGACATGTTGCACAGGCAGAAGCCGCTCCACACGGTGCCTTCTGGACCAAGCTGCAGTCGAAGAGCATCCACTACGCAGGTACAGCCTGGAGGGCAGGTGGGGGGGGATCGTCTGGATCGGGCAGTGAGATGTACAAGGTGGAAGCTCAGTGGTCAGGGTGGCCTTCTGGAGCTGGACCGCTCCCTGCTCTTTCTCAGGCTACGGGCCTGGCCACACGGAGACTAGGCCGAAAGGTGAACTGGCTCAGGAAAGGTTCCTCCTTTTCTACCTCAGGGGAGCAGGACCCAGAGCAGCAAACCACCTACCTGGCTTTCAGGAGCGAGATAAGCAGGTTCTATGCAAGGGATCTTGCAGGGAGCTGGAAGTCTCCCATTTGAATCCTCCTCCCTACTGGGAAGATGGTGACCTCCCCTCCATCTGTTTGCCACAGTTGTGGCCCACCCAAACACCAAGGGGGGCAGAGGGGAAACCCGGCTTAGCAGTGACCCAGTCTTCAGTCAGCAAGATGGGGAGAGGTTGGGGAGGAAGCAGCTGCCCCTGTCACCATCTTTGGGGTGCTCTGCACCCATCCCCAGGGAGACGGCTTCCCCTCTGACCTCTCTTCTCCCCCAGAGGGATGGCTGGGTGATTGGTTGGCCAGCCTGGACTTTCACCCCCTGGTGGCCGTGGTGGCTGAGACCCTGTATTCTGGGAAACGCATCTCCAAGCAAGAGGCAGAAAAAGTCCCCCCCCCCCCCAATAGCCTGCCTCACTGCTTGGGGGTCACAGGCAGACGCATCCTTTTGCCGGGCTGAAATAAATTGAGAACAAGAGAATGGTGACTTTGGCCCCTTTGCTCCGGCCTTGAGGCCGTATGGCAGCGCCTCCCAACCTGGACCCCTTCAGGCCTGTGGACTTTAACTCCCAGAACCTCCCAGCCAGCCATGTTGAAGTCTATACATCTTCAAGGCGGGGTGGGTGGGTTTCAGACCCATGGGCCACTCAAGGTGGCCTCTGTCTCCTTCCTCTCTGGAAGAGGCCACTTCTCCAGTCCTCTCTCTGTCAAGGAAGAGACTGAAAGCATTGAAGACGAGGTCACCTCTGGGGGCTTCGGTTATTTAGGGCTGTGGTCCTGGGGGAAGAGGGAATCCCGCTGCAGGGCGAATTGGGGGCAGGATGGACCAGGAGCAGCAGAGCCCCCAACGGGGTGGGAGGGAAGGCTATGTTCCTTCCCAGCTTAGAATGAAGGAAGCAGGGACCCTCCCCGCAAATCCCAGGCAGAACCAGAACCCCCCAACCGCTGCAGCCCTCTCGGAGCTCTCCCTTGGATCACCAGCTTCCACAGCCCAGCAGTTCCATGGTCAGCCAGCAGATGGAGGGGCCGTCCTGGCATCGCTCTGCATGGCTGGAGGGCACCAACTCCTGAATGTCAGGGAAGCCTATCCTCTGCCTCCCCCCCCCCCCAACGGTTGTCTGGGGACAGAGCGACTCAGATGGGCCAGGGTCGCTTCTCTCTCCCCACAACGCAGCTTGCAGGCCTGCACCTTGGTCCTGCCCCCCCCCCACTGCTGGGCGGATGGGGAAACAGGATCACACACACACACCCGCCTTTCCACTCAGCCCCACAGAGCAAAACCTATCTCTTGCTGGGAATCGAACTGAGCACGTGGATGCAGCAACGGATCTGCTGGCCAACCCCCACCCTGCACTTCCAGTCAGCAAGAGGAAGCAGCTACAGCCCCAGCTGCTGCTGCGATGAGGGCAAGGGGCTCTGAGGGTCCCAACACCCCTGCTCCAGACGGCCCGGGGGGGGGGGCAGGTTCAGCCCAGCAACAGAGAGGGGAAGGAGGAGAGCAGCCAGCCAGGCCTCATACGGGTCCACAGAGCCCAGCTGGGACCGGCCTGCAGGGAAACCACCGTCTGAGGCAGCAGGCCAAGGCTCGACTGGGCGGGGCAGGTCTTGGGCAAAACAGCCGCTGCCGACCATTTGCAGCTGTCCAATGAGGCCCGTCGTGGGCGGCAGGAGAGGCCTGGAAGTTCCCAGGGGCTCCGGAGAAGGACAGGCCAGCAGGCCGCCTTACCTGTCAGGGACCTGGTCCAACTGCCGGCCCGGGGCTGTATCCACCCATCCATCCTCAGGCAGGCAGGCCGGCCGGCGGGCCCTGGGCGTGTGCAGCTACGGCCAACAGTTCTTCAACTGGCAGCTTTAGTTGCTGGAGGGGACGTAAAGCGTGCCACTGAAGAACTGCTGCGGATAGCCAAAGGGGCCGGAGCGCCAGGCTGGGGAAGGGGGCAGAAGAGAGGGGCGCCGTTAGAGCGGAGGGCAGGGCCGGCCTCGCCGCCGCCCCCCCCCCCGGCAGGAACCCCAGCGCCGCTTCCGCCCCAGGCGCCGGCCATCGCGTGAGTCATCGCAGCCTCGACCGGCGGCAGCGGCGGCGGACAACGGGGAGGGGAGCCCCGCCGACCCCGACGCGCATTCCCCGCGCGCCTGCTCCGGATGCTCCGCATTCCAGCCGCCTCACGGCCCCTCCGGCGCCGCTGAACTTCGGCCCAAGGACGGGCGGGCGCCCCGCCCCGCCCGCGAGCAGGCATGAATCAGCAGCAGGAGGGGCGTCCCGGCCGCGGCCACCGACAGGCGCGGCGGACGGCGGCTGCCGAGTCCCCGGCCGGGTGCGGCCGCAAGTTTCTTCGGGGCGGCGGGCGGCGTGCTGCTTTGCCTCGGAGGACGGGGCCGGGCCGCCGACCCCGCGTCCCGGCCGGCCTGCAAGCGGGAGCCCCGCGGGTCTCCCCGAGCTCCCCGCCCTCCCCCGGCGTCCCGGTCGGGCAGGGGGCTCCCCGGCGTCGGCCGCCAGGAGAGGCGGAAGGTGACCCGGCCGCGGGCGCCACCCCCTCGGCGCCCCGCCATGGCCCCGGGCTGCCCGGCTGCCGCCACCCGCCGGCCCCCTGCCGGAGGAGGCTCTGCCGGAACGCCCGGTGGTTCGCTCCGCCAGCGCCGCCGCCACGCTCGCTCACCGGCTGCCGCTGCTGCCTCTGATCAGCTGGCCGCCTCGCCTGCCACCCAATCGCCGCCCGGCCGCTCCGCCCTCGGATTGGCGGGCAGACCGGCCAATGGGTTGAGGCGGAGGCGGTTCCGTCCAGCCCCGCCGCGCGAAAGCAGCCAATGCGCGAATGCGGCCGCGGCGATTGACGTGCCGGCCTCCGGGCGGGGCCTTGGCAAGAGCCGCCGGCCGGACCCGCGGCGGGGAGCCCTTTCCTTTCCCTGGCACGGCGTGGAGGAGACTGCCGGGAAATGTAGTTTCGTCCCCGCCTTGCGCCCTCCCGTCATGCCCAGCGTCACTGTGAGTTGGCATTTTCTTCCATCCGGGAGGGGGCTTAAAGGGGCGAGATCCCCCCTGATTCTCGTAGACGCCTGCTCACCCGCAGGGCGCTGCCGGGGGCCCCCGAGTCGCACGGCGCGGCCCAGAGAGCCAAGCGGGTCAGGCGCCGGCCCCCCATGGCGCGCGCCAGGAAAGGTCCCGGGCGCCCCCGCGCCACGCCCCTTCGCGCGCACTGCAGCTTTAAGAATTCCACTTCGCTGACGTAGGAAGATTCCGAGAAGTTGTTGCAAAGTGCGGGACCCAATCGGAAGTGGAGCTGTCCTCGGCCGCAGGCCAATCAGGGCCCCCGAGGGGCGTGGCCGAGAGAACTGAGTTGAACCCGGTGACTTGGCAATCCTAGCGGTGCGGACGATGACTGCGCAGATTGCTTAAAGGGCCAGCGCCGCTCTTGCGCCCGATCCCGCGCGCCCCCTCCCCTCCGGGCAAGAATCAGCCACGGGCAGCTGGTTGGGCTGCACTCGGGGCGGGAAGGAGCGTCTTGCCCTCCCTCGCGCCCCGCCTGCCCCGACCGGGTGGACCAAGGAATTCTAGACGGCGTCCGGTTGGAGCGGAGCAGCGGGGTTCGCCTCGCTTAACGCCCGTGGATTCTGGAGCTGTCCTGGCACGGCTTATTTGGGCCTCCGCAGAGCGCACGCAGAGAATATGCCCGTCCATTGGACCGTAAGGACAGACGAGTGAGCCTACACGCGTGGCATGGTCGCGACAAAACCGGACTGCCTCCCTCGGAAAGGTTGCCGAATCCTGGGGTTGGAAGGGGACCTCCGAGGAACCTTCCATTCCGCAATTCCATTAATGGATAGGTGGGGTAATCCCCAAGGGAGCTGGGCGGTGAAGAAATATAAAATATAAATAAACAAATCCCATGAACAACCCGGGATGGGTGGCAGCTTTCCTGGAAGGAGAGTGGGGGCAGGAAACGAAGAAAAGATCTGGGTGAAAATAGCAGGATTGTGTGCAAGGAAACAAATGCGATGCGTTTCTGTTGAGTCACAAAACCTGGGGCCACAGCAGTGCTACACAGAGTATCTGGGTCACTTATGAAAACGATCTTGATGTAAGTGTTGATCTGACACAGAAAAGAGTTGCAAGAAAACAAATGCATTTTATTTGTAACGTTGATCTAGCCGACCCTCTTATACCAAACTCTGGGGTGCTCCCAACTTTCAGCCCTCATTAATATTCAAAAGATGGGAAGTCATAGATGTGCCACCTACTCCAGGTTTCTCAACCTTGGCCACTTTTAAGGTGTGTGGACTTCAACTCCCGGAGTTCTCCAGCCACCTCTACACTGGTGGGAAATTCTGGGATTTGAAGTCCACACATCTTAAAGTGGCTGAGATTTGAGTAGCATTGACCCATTGCATTTATGAGACTCCAAACTGAAATATTATTTCTTATATTGGAACATGGCCTGAGGCCCAGCATCTCTGCCGTTCACAGATGAAAACACCGAGAGCAATAAAATAACCCACTGAAGAAGCAAAAAAAGATGGCACAAATCAGACAACCAGAGAGAACCCACATTGGATCACGCTTGCCAAAGGAGGCCTGGCGGGTCTTCAAGGCTCTCTGAAATGCCAGCGGGAGAGAGGGTGCTGGGGGAGCCTCTTGCAGCCACCCAGGGCAGTGGACATCCCATCTGGAGGAATACGACGAGGTGAGGGAGGCTGGGAAGGAGCCAAGACTTGGGCTAGAGCCCTGGGACAGCTGCCTTTCCCAGCTGATGCTTGTTGAGGCCAAAGGCTCTGCGCAGAGCGATGTCTGGCCACCCACCCACATTCCCACAGCAGAAGCCAAGGTTGGGCATGGGTCCACCAGCACCGCGCCCAGGCTTCCTCCCCATTGGGCCTGAGCCCTGCCCATGCAGTTCTGGGGCTGAGGCCAAGTGCTCCGGGAAAGGGCAGGCTGACTTCAGCAAGCACCCTTCTTGCCCACCTCTCCCGCTCTCTCTGGACTCCAAGCTGAGCCAGGGCAGGAGAATGCCACCTACTTGCCACCTCCCTCCGAGTAGGTGGGTAGATGCAGATGCCAGTTGGGCCCCAGGGTTTTGCCATAGAGGTTGGCGTGGGAAGGAGATGGCGTTCAGCTGGCCAAAACCCTGGGCAGCCAATCTGACCAGTCCAGGGAGGAAGAGGCCTTTTCCAAGTTGGAACAGCTTCTTCCCGCTCACCCTCCCTCCCCCCATAGTGTCTTCCAAATTGGGGTGCGAGGGCTAAGGCAGTTGCAGCAACAGCGGGAGGCCCGCTGGCCAGGCAAAGCCCTGTCCTTGGCCAGCAGCAAATCCCCTCTCCTCCAGACATTCCTGGATGAGTCACGGGAGGCAGTGCAGCCCAATTTCCAGGCTGAGCTGCTGCCCCCGCCCAGCGCTGCCCTGCCCATCTATCTCCCCATCACTGCAGCTCCCAATGGCCAAGCTGACCAGGGCCATAGATATTTGATGAATGACTCATAGGAGGGCCTTTCACTTCCGAAGCCCTGGAGAGGGGCTATGGAAGGATCAGAGGAGGTTACGGCAGGCAGCGAGACCCCGAGGCAGCGTCTGAGCACCTGCAAGCCTCTTCCAGCCAGCCCTCTGGCCCAAAAGAGGGGTGGCGCCACCTCCAGGGAAAGGCCACCCGGAGCCTTGGCTGAGTCCAGCACCCCGCTTCAGAAGGCAGCCCGCCCGTCGCGCAGAGGCAAACTTCTCTGCTAGGGCGCCTCGCGGTGGAAGGCCTGGCAAAGCGGACCCGCCCCGCGCGGCTCTTTCTCCCAGCCACCCCTCCCGTTTCCCTGCGAAGCTGCGCATTCTGCGCGCCCGCCTGTGTGCGCGTAGGGGAGGGGCGTTCGGGCAGGCTGCTCAGGAAGGCCAGGGTGGCGGCGGCCTTCTTCTGGGAAATCTCCCCCCTCAAAAATCCCCCGCGTGCCCCCTACCCAGCCATGCTGAACCTAAGCACGTCGGCGGTGCTCTCAAATCAAGCGAGCGGCTGGGGCTATTTTGCCCCCTCCAAGTTAGCGGCTCGAATAGCAGCGGCCCAACTTGAGCTCTCTGATCGCCCAACAAGATTTCCTGAAGGGCCGGATCGGAGATCACCAGAGGCGATGCCGGTCAGCTCCCGCGGTCCTCCGGCTTCTCGCACGAAGCGACCCGAGAGGCTGCCCGGTGGCTGACTCTCCCTTCCCGAGGGGGCTGCCCCGGACGCCCCTCAGTCAGCCGCCGCTCTCGAAGTCGAACAAAGGGAAACGCGCCCCTCCCCGCACTCTTCCCGGCTTGGCCTCCCCCGGCAACGACCGCGCCCGCTGCAGGCGCCCCCTGCTGCACCCCGCGCCTGTCGCCCCAGCCGGCCGCTTGGGGCCGTCGAGCGCCCAGGACAGGGAGGACCCGATGGGACGCACCAGCCTCCCCCGCCGGCCTGGGCTCCCCGAAAAGGCGGCGCGCGACTCCAGCAGGCGGGGAAGAGGCTCCAGGCGACCCCGGTCTCCGCCCGCTTTCCCCGCCCGGCGTCCCGAGAGGGAGGGGAGGCCCGTCTCTTCGGAGAAACCCTCCAAGCGGGCGGGGGGGGGAGGGTTGAGCCCCGACGCGGCAGCCACGTGGACTTTGTGTCTTTCCCCGAGAAGCGGCGCCACGTGACTGGCACATCAGCTGATCCCGGCTGGCGGGAGGCGGGGCTGCTGCGTGCTCCGAGTGAGCTCCGGCGGGAAAGGAAGCCCCGCGCCCTCTCCCTCCGCGCCCCCCTCCCCTGGCCCGCCCGCTGCAGGCCGCCCGCGCTCGCTTCCCTGGCCCGCGGAGCTGTGCCGGGAGCCGCCGCTGTCCGGACGGCGCCTTCGCCTCGTGCGCTCCGGAGAGTCCGCGGCCCAGCCGGACGCGCCTTCCGCTAGCCGGAGCCGGTTCCGGCGGGGCCCGAGCTCAGGGACGGGGTTCCCGGGACGGCAGGTTTGGAGGCGGCTGAACGCGGGAGGAGGCGGGAGCGGAGGCCGCCACGATGCGGGGCAGCCCCCTTGCAGAGTTCCGGTGGGGACGGCCCAGAGGAGGCCAAGTGCAGGGCCCCCAATCCTGGGGAGGGGGAGCCGGGGGCTTGGCTCCGGGGGAGGGGCTGCCAAGCTGCCACTGCCAATCACAATAGGGGGGAGGGAAGGGAAAACTGGCTCTCCTTCTGCTTCCCGGAGTTGGTCTGACTCGGGGGTCTTTCTGCCTGCAGGGAGTGGTGAGTAGCTGCCATCGCCAGAATGCATCCCCTCCTGGAGCAGGTGGAGAAAGATCTGGGCATCACCCGCAGTCAGCTGCTGCTCAGGGGCTCCCACGTTGTTGCTCTCGTGCCCCTAAAATGGCTGGCGAGCCTCAAGGAGCTGGGGGTGCTGCCTGCTCTGTGCCCACAGCCCGAAGGCCTCAGTGAGATGGAGGTCCACGCCTGTCTCCAGCACTCGGTTCAAAAGCTGCCCACGGGCTGGACCCGAGTGGAAATCCATGGACTGCAGAAACTTTGGCTGCACTACCAGCTGACCACAAGTGCCAATGCACAGAAAGAGCCCACAGGAGCTCCAGAGACCCTTCACGAGTTCATGCTCAGAGTGGCTTCCCAGAACTGTCGGAATCTATGGAACCAAGCCCACCACTTATACGTCCAGCGCTACTACCCAGCCCCGGCTCCAGCCTCTGTCCAGGCCCTAGAGGGGCTCCGGGCAGCCCTGCAGAAACTCTACTGCTGCCCACTGGTCCCTGTGGGGAGGACCCCCTCCGGCTCCTCTCCTGCTAAAGGGGAGGACACCGTTGGCCACGGGCCCTCACGCTTCTCCAGCGTCCTGCAGGCAGACGCTCTGTTGGAGTCCTCGGACATGCTCTATCTGGTCTTCCCCTACGTCCAGTACTCCCTGCGTGACCTCATCACCTTCAGCCCCGCCAAGCTGATGAACAGCCACGCCAAACTGCTGTTCATCCTTTTCCAAGTCTTGCTGGCCATGCAGGCCTGCCACGAGGCGGGCCTGGCATGTGGCATCTTCTCGCTGGAGGACGTGGCTGTGGACGAAAAACTGTGTGCCTGGCTCAGGGTCCCACTTCAAGGGTACGAGCAGCTGGGGAAGGAGGAGGCTGGGGAGGGAGGAGCTGTGACAGCAGCCTCCAGCACTCCAGAGCAAGGGTCTTCAGAGGCCCAGGGCCCCAGGGCCCCAGCTACTGCAGAAGGGGCAGGGGCCTTGCCAGACCTGGGGGATCTGGTGCTGGACTGGGTGCACGGCCGTCTCAGCAACTTGGACTACCTCATGCACCTGAACCGCCTGGCGGGGCGGCGCCCGAAGGACCCCAACTATCACCCGGTGCTCCCTTGGGTGATGGACTTCACAACCCGAGGAGGCCAGTTCCGGGACCTGCGGAAGTCCAAGTTCCGCCTAAACAAGGGGGACAAGCAGCTGGACTTCACCTACGAGATGACCAAGCAGGCCTTTGTAGTGGGGGGAAGTGGCCTGAGTGGGGAGCAGCCCCATGTGCCTCATCACATCTCGGACGTCCTCTCCGATATCACCTATTATGTCTACACGGCCCGGCGGACCCCCAAGGCGGTGCTGTGCGCCCACGTCCGGTCCCAGTGGGAGCCCAACGAGTACCCGGCCAACCTGGAGCGCATGCAGGCCTGGACCCCTGATGAGTGCATCCCCGAGTTCTACTTGGACCCCACCATCTTCAAGTCCATCCATCCCGACATGCCGGATCTGGAGGTGCCGCCCTGGTACGGCTCCTGCGAAGAGTTCGTTGCCTCCCACCGGGCCCTGCTGGAGAGCTCGGAGGTCTCTCGGGACCTGCACCACTGGATTGACCTCACCTTTGGCTATAAGCTGCTGGGGAAGGAGGCGGTCAAGGAGAAGAACGTCTGCCTGCACCTGGTGGACAACCATACCCACCTCACCAGCTACGGAGTTGTGCAGCTCTTCGATCAGCCCCACCCAAGGAGGCTGGTGGGGGCTGCCCTCCTGCCGACGGAGGCCCCGCTCTCCACCCGGCCCTTCATCCCCACAGTCCAAGAGACACAAGTGCTGGAAATCCCCAAGTGGAGCCAGGCGGCTGGTGGGCCGGTCATCGATGCAGCCACCTGCGAAAGCAGGTTTGGGCTGAGGATGGAAGAGGAGGTGGAGCAGGGAGCAGAGGCCCTGGAATCTGGACCGGTGCCTGGCAGAGGCTCGGATCCGCCTGGCCCCCCCGCCCAGGCTCCCAACTTACCTTTGGACAGCTGGCCTCTCGGCTGGAGGACCAAGGCCACTGCCCCCCTCCTCCAGGGAGAAGGGGCGGAGGAGAAGCTGGTCCTGCCAGAGGGCCACAAGCTGCTTCAGGCCTTGGAGGAGCTGGAGAAACTGGACGTTTTCCTGCTGAAGGCCGTGCACGGGGCGGTGGGGCGGTTGGAGCAGCCCCCCTTGCGACTCCCGGTGGCTCTCTCAGACATTTTCCAGAGGGACATGCAGGTGCTGGGGGTGCTAGTGGGTGAGATCCTCTTTGCCCGCAAGCTGCGCACCTCCAAGCCGATGGCCTCACTGCGGGAGCGCTTTCAGGCTGTCCGGAGGCTCTGCTGGCTCCACCCCAAGGAGGTGCCCCCGCCGCTTCAGCATATGCTGGAGGTGTTGCTGCAGCTAACGGTTCCTGACCGCCAACTTCTCCGAGCTGAGGAGGAGGAGGAGGGCAGCAGGAGCCCCCAGCTGTTCGCCTACAAACCTGTCTGGCAAGGCCTGCCTCCACCATGCCCATCGCAGCTGCTGAGCCCCTACAGTGGGGTCCTGCCCTTCCCGGCGTACTTCCCTGCCCTGCACAGGTTCATCCTGACCTGTCTCTCCCAGGAGGCTGGGGATGAGGGGCAGGGCCGGGAGCTGGTCTTCCAGCTGTGGCAGCAGCTGGACGGGGTGCTGAGCGGCATCACTCCTGAAGGCCTGGAGATCCTGCTGCCCTTCATCTTGGCCCTGCTGTCCGAGCAGAGGACGGCTGTCCACGCCGCCTGGTACCTCTTTGAGCCCATCGCCAGAGCCCTGGGCCCCAAGAACACCAACAAGTACCTGCTCAAGCTCCTGGTCGGGGCCTATGAAAGCCCCCAGGGCCTCTCCGGCCGCTTTTACCTGTACACGGAGTCCTTCGTGGCCCAGCTGATGGCCCGGCTGGGGCTTCCAGCCTTTCTCACTCACCTGCTGCCTCACATCCTGCAGGTGCTGGGGGGCGCGGAGGGCTCCTTCCGGGAGGAGAACAAGGCCTTGCTGCTGAACACAGCGGAGGAGGATGGTGAGGAGAGCGGCAGGAGCAGCCCGGCCTCTCGGTCCTTTGGGGAGGAGCCCAAGGGGGACGCCGGGCTGGAGCTGGTGAACTACATGTCCGGCATCAGCCTGCATGACCAGGCCTATCCGCCGGAGAGCGAGGAACTTCCTAATGGCCTCTACCTGGCTGAGGCCCTTAGCCTAGGCCAGCTGAACGACAAGGGGGGTGCTGGGGAGGGGCTGCTGGGGGAGGACCCTCAGGAGAAAGCCGGCAGCTTCCAGTGCCTGGGCGACAGCCAGGACCCAAAGCACAGTGAGGAGGAGGAGGAGGAGGAGGAGGAAGAGGAGGACGGAGAAGAGGGTCGCAAGGAGGCTGCTTTGGCTGCCGAAGAAACGGTCCTCTCAGGGGCTGCTGGCCACTCTGCGGAGCCCACTCTGGCTGAGGAAGATGGGCAGACAGAGGCTGGGGAAAGCCAGCAAGATCTGCTGGACCAGGATGTGGACAAAGAGCAGAGTATCCTGCTAGGTGAGTTGCTCACTCAACGCAGTTTTGAGCTGGCTGCATGCGCATTGATCTACCGAGCAGCTCAGGGTTCCCCCTCAGCTGGCTTGAAGAGCATAAGTGCCCCACCCGGTGGGGGTCCGGATCCAGGAGGTGGGATCCGTGGGGTGGGGGTGCCCCAAGGCCCCAGCATGACAGCATGGGAGGCGAGCAGAAGAGCCAGGGTGGCTGTGAGCTTTGGTGGAGCTGTGGTTTATCTGCTCTCTTTGCAGACACAGCTTGCAAGATGGTATGGTGGCTGTCGGCCAAGCTGGGCCCCACCACTGCCTGCCGGTACGTCGCCAGGAACCTCCTCCGGCTGCTGGCCTCCTGCTATCTGGGTAGGCTTCTCTGGTGGGCGGGGGTGGCAATGTGGTACAGCTGGCAAGGCTGGGGATGCTTCCCTCCCATCTCCTGGGTAACACTCTTGCTCCCCCCCAGGTGCAAGCAGGCAGCAGTTTGTGGCTGGGGCCGAAGAGGCTGGCCCTCACAGCTCCGGGAACCTGGAGCAGAGGCGGCCTGTGGCAGGAGATGTAGTCTCCGAGCCAGTGCTCACCTGCCTGGTCCACATAGCACACCTCTACGGGGAGCCAGTCCTCACCTACCTCTACCTGCCCTACATCAGCTACCTGGTCAGTCTTCTGTCTTCTGCCCTGGCCCACCTCTTAACTCCCATTGACCCCACCCGGATACCCAGGCAGTGTTGGCAGGACTTCTGCATGAGTGAGAGATCCTTAGACCCTTTCCCTTTGGTAAAAAATCCCACCCAGCTGGGTTTGGTGCCAGGGCTGCGAGGAGAGACCCAGGGGCAGATGTGGAGGTCAGGCGGCTGGCTGAGCAGGCAGCATTTCTTGGAGGGTTCCTGCTTCCAAGCCGAAGGATGGTGGGCTGCCCGTCCATCAGCACCCAAAGGTTGCCCTTAGCCAAGCCGGGTTTCCTTGCACAGCAGCCTCTGTCCTGCTGAAGGGCTCCTGCAGGCCAGGGGCTGAGCGCCCCCCCCCCCCTGCATACTGTGCAGGCCGGCCATTCTGCTTTCGGTTCCCTCAGGCGGTTCCTCAGTTTTATTTTGGCTCTTCCATCAGAGGCAGAAGCAGGATGCCCCCTCCATTGTGGGAGGGCCCACTTCCTGGGCCAGTCTCACCTGAGCGTCTCCCCCCCCCCCGGAGACCCTGTTCCTGTTTCTGGGCCCTCCAACTGAAAGGGGCACAGTGAGGGGGGAGGCTCTGGAAGGATCAAGCAGCCACTCCCCACCAGGTCCAATCTTTTTCCCCAAAACCCATCACTTAATGCATGCCGTGCAGAATACCAGCTCCTCCCCTTCTCCCGTTTGTGTCGCCTCCTTCCCTGCCATCATCTGAGTCACAAATAGGCCTGTTGGAACGTTCCCCCCCCACTGACCGTTCTGCCCCCGCCCATTGAATCGCTTGGCCATTCAGCTCCCCCCCCCCCGCCCCACGTG
>JANHFN010008858.1:7911-22567 GCA_032468175.1 Toxicocalamus goodenoughensis | reverse complement strand
AGACAACAATGCAACACCAACCTGCTTCAAATTAACATTTCATCACAGCACAGCAGCTACTAAACGTATCCTGAAAATAACTGAAATGACTGACTGCATATTCTGTATTCCTGCTGGTCTATTTTCCAGCTGCATAATGTCATAACAGCTTGGGGCAGCCTATAAATTTCATTAAAATGTGATGATAGTTGAAAAAATACTCTTTTCATTATGGTTTATAGTCAATTTGATCTTGGACTATTTATTTATTATTTAATTAAATTTATCAGCCATCTAACTCAATAGACTCTGTGTGGTATACATAGATAAAACATGCAAGTAGCTCAAACATTAAACCAGACAGCCTGATTTAAGTAATCCAATGGACAGCAAAATTAACAAAATAGAACAAGGGGCTACTGAATGAATTATAAATATCAACCCCAGGCCTGTGACCAAAGACATGTTTGAAAGGCTTTCTAGCACCCTAGGAGAGAGAATGCCTTCCTTGAATTTGGGGATGATGTTTCAGAGGGAAGAGGGAACAATAGAAATGTCACATTTTCCAGGTCACACAAGGTGACAATGTTTAATGAAGGAGACCTGCAGTGAACCCAGTTTGCAGACAGAAACAGGTGGAGAGAAGCATGGTGTCAGATATCCAAGCCTTATGCTATAGATTATTTTTAAAAGACCATATGCTTCCATATGGGTGCCCTATTTGTACTCTCCATTGTATCAAAAGTGAGAAGGGCTCAATTTAATCATGAAAACTACATGTGCATTATTGTACCACCCCTTATTACATGATAATGTACAAGGCTTCTAAAAAATCTGACCCACAGTTACAGTATCAGAAATAGATGGTCGATAGTCTGCCTAATATCAACTAAAGAAGGCAGAGGATTTTTATGTTAGTATATTAATTCAATGTATGGTTGTACATATAAAGACAGAGGAAGAATCTGATTCTTTTTATATGAATGTCTTAGTTCTAATCAGCTCAGCAATAGTCTGAGTAGAATCCAGAAAGAAGAGGGATAAGGAAAAGAAGCAGGAACTGAAATGTTGGATGGAGAATCTACATGGATTGTATTTGGCCATGTGGTATTTTCCAAACCTTAAAGGAGTCAGTAAATTAGATACTAGCAATCAAAACCAAAATTTATAGTGATAGATCCTTAGGAGACAGAGGCTGATAGGAAAGAAAATTACTACTACTAGTTTTCAGTAAAGGCTACCTACCTTACCTTTTCTCTAGTATCCATTAGAGCATATACCCTAGAAAAACTGTTATGCTTTATGTAACATACATAAAAACCTTTATTTGGGGATGGGGTTCTTTTTTCTTTTGTCAGTCTTGATTAATGTTGTTTATTTCTTTCTATGTTTCATGGTCTCTATCTCAAGCTGCCAAATGTTTACATTCAAATACAATAACAACCATTGTGATTAATATTGGACCTCATACTGTCAAAAAGTCAATCTTACCACATTTTAAATCATGTATCAGCATTTGCATAATATCAATCAACTGATTTATTGATTTCACTTCTGTGAAATATTATAGTGAACGAGAAACCTATTCCTATTCACCTGACATCAGCAGGTATTTCTAATCTGGCTCATTATTGTGTTCATGATAGTTTAGGCCTCCTGTGTAATTGTGAAAAAAGCTTCTATGGATGGCTGAGAACTTTTCAGTGTTATCCCATTTGGCAATCCATGTGGACAAATACAAAAGCTTGCCCTTGTCAGACGTAAGCAACACAATGCACCACAGCATGTTAAGAAACGGAATATGCTGAACTCCCCAGTTCACGGTTTTCTTTTCTCATCCCAGTGAAAATCTTAAAGATCTATTGTCTAATCAGCAGGACAAATATAATAGCTTAAATGATGCAAAATCATCCCCTCATGCTAAGACTGCAGCTTGAGACAAAACTAAGTGGCAATTTTAGGATTTTGATCTCAAATCCCAGTTTGTACTCCCTGGGGTTCAGTGCTGTCTGAATTGCTACTTTTCACCAAGCCTATTGTTATAGTCAAATACTGCTTGACAAAGTCTTGGCTTTAGTCTCTATATATCAACAAGTGTTCAGGAATAGATTGATTTGAAATATTAAGTACTGCTATTTCTCTGAAGTACAGCAAGAAAACTCCAATAAGGTCATTCTAAACCTTTAGTGCGTTCCACAAAGCCGCTTCAGACTTTGCAGTTGAAGAATAATATTTAATTTGAGAAAAAGCAAATATAATTTAATAGATGAGGTGTTCTCATAATGAACTATAATCAAATAAAGGAAGTACAATGAAATTCTGCTATTGTGTATTCCTCCTTATCAAAATTCTTAAATTTACCAATCAATGCCAAGCAGGACTATGAAGAATGCAATAAATTAGTAATGTTGTACATTTTTTCATAGCAAGAACAAAGTCAACATCTTGAGCAAACAACATGGTATCTGAAATCTCTGTCCTATGATTTGAATCTTGTTATGGTAAGGTTGTCTAAAAATAAAGAAATTATCAAAATCTTTCACCAGGCAATTCAATGAAATATATTATCTGTGTTGTTTGATATTTATACTAGTAAGATTAATTAATTTACTTCATGTTCCATAAGCTCCAATAGCAAAACTCTCTGAGCAGTTTACAATAAAATTAAGATCTCTGCACAGAGGATTCTGTAAGTGGGGCACAACCACACACACACACACACACACAAAGGTACAGACTCATGTCACTTCCTTTAGTGGAGAGAACTAGAGGAAGGTATCAGATCTTTAAGGCCTAGACATATAGGAGAAGCCATTACCTGCAATATAATGCAAAATTGACCTATCAATATGGTGCAACTATAGAACAAGCAAAATAGAATTGAGTAGGCTATTGTAATAGGTATTTAAAAATAGTAAAACCAAAAGGGAATAGAAAAATGAGTAATAAATTGATTGTAGGAGGTGAGAAGCATTCTTGTATGCTAGACAGTTTGATCTTAGACAACAAGCATGACTGCTTTGCATCCTGTAGTTTGCTACTACAAATACGGAGTCACTTGCTAATTTTGGTGATTTTATAAGTTGACAATAAATAAATAAATATGAGGACCAGAATAAGGTAATGTGTCATTGCACAGAAACTTTTGCCCTTTTCCAGAAAAAGCAAGAATTGGGAGTCAGACATTTTCAGATCTATAGTACATGATTTTTCTTTTCTTCCATTCAATTGCGTCCAATTCTCGGAGACAGCCTGGATAAGTCCCTGCCCAAGATTAGGATAACTGTATCTGGGTTGCAAAGATATATGGAAAACTAACTTTGCTGCCATCTACAGGTTTTCTAACAATCCAGATAATCATTTCTCAGACTTGGCAACCTGAAGAGGTGTGGGAGTGAAGTCCATGCCTCTTCAAGTTGCCAAGATTGAGAAACACTGATCCAGATAATATTCTCTAAAATATAATTAAAGTAGTTCTTACTAGCATCTGGTCTTCTGAGCACAGAGCAACAAGACAGGAGTTGCCACTGTTGTTGCTAGTAATTTGCAATCCTTGTAGTTATTTAGGCCCAGTACCTTGAGAAATTAAGGACTTTAAATATTCCACAAGCAATTCTGCTGTTAGTTAAAACACCACAGGAGTTTCTTTTTAAGGGAACAGCTTTGGGTGGACTCTTTAAGCATCAGCACCCTTTTGCCAGCTTGTGTGTAAGCTGTTTTTCTATCTTAGGTTTAGGCATTATATCCTTGACTCATTCAAGTTGAATGGAAGTGGTTTTGTTTATACAGGACCTAGATCTCCAGGAAATTTGCCAGTCCCTGTTTCTGCACATTCAATTTGTTCTGCTAAATGCAACATGGATATCCAAAGCAACAAGAAATTTTGTATTACTTCTGAGAAAACCCTGCATACAAAAGGAAAATACATGGTCAATAGATTTGTATTCTTTTAATTTTTTTGTATCAGCTGTAATAATAGATTTTCTAAGTTGTATGTCTTCAGTCATAACTGATATTTTGGCTGGAAGAGGAAAAGATGAGGGAGATAGAAAATGCAGGCATGATAGACAATATCTTTCTGCTAGTTTTGCTTGAGGCCATACCAGCAACCAAAAATTTCTGGGGACTTTTTTTTCAAACTTTAAACTCCAAAATAGCTATGTCAAAATATATACTATTGAAGTGTTTTACTGTTAACAATAGGTCATGTAATCCAGTTTGGTATACTGTAGTGGTTAAGCATCAGGCTAGAAACCAAGAGACCATGGACTCTAATCCTGCCTTGAACCTTTGTGCTCAAGGCGGGACTGGACCTTGGCCAGTAACTTTCTTTCAGTCCTATGAAGTAGGCAAAGACAACCAGTTTTGAAATCTTACCAAGAAAACTGCTGGGACTTGTCCAAGTGATCTCCAGGAGACAACACTGACTTAAAAATATGCAGCTTGGCATAGTACACAGAAATATGTACATTTAGTATTCTGGGCAGTGAGAGGAAGAATGCAAATTCTGAAGCATGTATCATAAATCAAATCACATGATTTACAAGTAGCTCTTAATTTATGAGCACAGTTGGGCCTGGAACTTCCTTAATTTATGACTACAATTGGGCCTGGAAGTTCTATCACTAAGAGATGCAGTCTTTAGGTGAAACTTCATGTGACCAACAGCTTAGCAATAGCAATTCTAGCAATCCTAGTTGCACCCATTAGGCTAGGACAAGCAAGGTTCTCATGTTTCTCCTACCTTGTTATAATCAGCTTCACTTCAACTCTCCACCCACCAATCTTCCTCCCATTGCTGTTTACATTATTCTCTACTTCACATCCCTGCTGTCTTCTATTTTGACCGCCACTGCCTCTCACTACTTGAAGTTGACCTTTGCCATCTCAGGCTGTTGGTTGGCTGCAAGGGGGATTGCTATGGCCATAATTTGGGTTATACATTCCTTTGATCAGCTCATTAAAAATAGATAAAGACTCCAAAACCTCTTTGTAAAATTTATTTATTTATTTATTAGGAAAATAAATAAAAAACAGCAAAATATGCCCTGGAAAGTGATGATTCGTGGAGTTTTAAAGGTTTACATTTTGGTATAATTATATTATACCTTTTATTAAAGAAAATGGATAACATAAATGGATTAACTCAGACAAAATAAGAAAAAAAGGTAGATGGATTTTCCACAGAAATCTCCTTCTGAAGAAAAGAAAAGCAACAATAGACCCAATGGGCACAGGCTTCAATAAACTCAGCAGCACTACAAGGTCATTTTAAAAGGGTTTTGAGTCTTGATTTTCATGGATAATCATATTGTTTAAAAAATATAAAAAATTCAAAATCATTTCAATAATCTGGTTTAAATACTTTTTGCTAAGAAACATTATTTAAAAATGTTTCTTTTCTAAAAAAATACCTAATTAGGTTCAGCACTATATATGACAATACACTGTGGTTGTTGTCTTAGTTGTACATTATCTCTTCTTGCTGAAAATCTTAATCTTAATTTTAATCTTAAAATTAAAATCTTAATCTTTAATAAGCTTGCCTTGCATATGTTGTCTGGTTAGAGACTTCTTAATGTCCATCAAACAGGTAAGTTTTCTATAAGTGATTATTTCAGTGAATATGCTTTGTGGGTAATGCTTTTTGTAGACTATTCTTTTAAATCAACCCTTCTAGATTTTTTTTCTCTATATAATTTTAGATACATAGACATAGATGATAGAAGATAGATTATATATAGATATATAGATAGACATAGATGATAGTTACTTTTGAGTGTACATATCAAAATTAACCATGAAATGGTTTGTACACAGGTTTCAATGTGACTATCCCCCAGCCCCCAAAATAATTTTGAACTTTATTCATTGCTATATTCATTTATATAGAGGTTCATGCCAGTTCACAATAATATACACTCTAGTAGTAATAATGATATTATCTATTCAGTCATATCTGACTCTTGGTGCTTCTATGGGCCAGGTCTCTCTACATCTTTCTACGTTGCACTACCTCTTTGAGTTTTTCTACACTCTGGCTGGTGTCAGCTCTGATGGTGTTCAGCCACCATGATTTTTGGCAGCCTGGTTTCCTTTTACTGTTAACTTTTCCAAGTATAATTGCTCTGTCCAATGATTTCCCCTGAATTACATGTCCAAAATGAGTGAGATGCAGTTTTGTGATTTTGCCTCCCAGTGGCATGTCTGGTGTTATGCACTCCAGTACTTGCTTGTTGGTTACCTTTGCTGTCCAAGGAATGCAGGAACAGTGGCCATAATAAATTGTGAGCAAAATAACGGTCATGGAAATGGTGAATAGAATAAAATGGAGATAAGATATGAATGCAGGAGGTATAATAGTGATAGGTGACTGGTAGAAAAATAATCTTCTATTCTTTATCTAGTTTTTCTCTGTGCCTTTAAGCTATTGGGTTAGTGAGTGATAAACCACAGGACATTGACAAGTCTTGTTAAATTATTATGAGTCATATTGCTAGTTATGCTAAATTTTATAAAGAATTGTTGCCACTTATAAATAAATCAGTTGTTTCAATATATTCTGAAATCTTAGCTCCACAGAAGAATTGACAATGCAGGCCATAGATCTATACAACTAATCCTCAAACCTTCTGCTGTTGCATGTGGAAATATTTCAGTAGGTGAAGAGATGATAACATAGATTAATCTATTTTTGCCATCTCTTTTCCTGGCACATTGTTTTTTCTAGTAACTTTATCAAGCATGGCAGACAATGAAAAATGAAAACCTTAGAACTTAGTGTTTCCTGACCTTCTCAAATGCTATCATTTCCATCTTGACATGATCAATTGTGTAGTATCTGGCATTTGACCCTTGAATGAAAATTATGTCTGGTAATATCTGAATGCTTTTGAACATATGCTCAAAAGAATGGTCAATCTTAGCACTCTCTTACTTTGTACTTTTAGTTGCAGACACGTGTGGTAAAATGTGGGCAAACACTAAAGAAAGTCTTCATCTAGCATTTTCAAGGTTATCCTTAATTGAATCAAGAATTTTTTAGTGATGCACAATCAGTACAGTAATTTCTTTTGGCTAATGAAACTGAGGAAATAGAAACCTTCACCTCATGCATCAGTGAGAAGAAAAAGGAAGGAACAATTAGAGTGGCAGAGCAGAAGACAATTATCACCTGTCTTGATTATGTGCTTTAGATTCTGCCTCAAACTCCTCATTGATCTGAAACTAAAAAGATGAAATTTTACCTGTTCTTCTTTGAATGTCGTTGTATTCATCCTATATGCTAATAGCAAATTTATTTTCATGTAGATCCTTACATAGCCAGAACTACATCATCCTTGCTATTCAGGGAGCTATAACTGAGCTTAAGAGCTGCTTGCCCTCTAAAAATAATAGATAAATAGGTGCATAGAGAAAACACAAAATGTAGGTGTACTTTATTTTCTCTTTGCAATGAATGGGAAGGGAAATTATTCTCTTTTTTGTATTTTTGGTTGGAAATGGGAAATATGTCAAGTATATTTTACCAACTTGATAGAATACCAAACAAGCATAACTTTTTCTAATCTGAACCTAGAATGTACAAAATTCTCTTTAAATATCAATTCTCTAATTCAAATTTAATCAGGATAGGTTCACACAAGGTTAAGGAGAGAGAGATTTGAGATTAACCTTTGAGAAAGGAAATTTAATTTTAAAAAAAATCATGTCACACTACTGCTCAATAAAAGTAGGAGTGACAGATTTGATTCTTCACAATTTTACAAGATTGAATAAAAATAATATCAACACATACATATAATTTACATAGTTGGGATATTTAAAAATATGGTACAGGAAAATAGGACCTGCATCTCCACATAATCACCATTCACATTATTCTGCCAATGATGAACAAACTTGTTTATGAAAGACCTCCACATTTTGTCTCTTCAACCAGGTTCTGAGTGCCCTTCCACCTTTGAATTAAACAATTTCCTTCATTTGAGTTAAACAGTGCCCTATAAAGAGATATTCCTTTCATTTTGAGAAAGTGAAGCTTGCATGGTGCCATGCCTCACATATTGATGGGGAAGATGATGACCTCCAACCTTTTATTGCTTTCTGAATGCCTCTTGTGGTATGAGGTCTATCATTGTCATGGTGCAGCAAAAATTCCTTCTTATTCTTCAGTACATGCTTATATGTTGTTTTGAATGTTGCAATTTACACTTTGAATAGATAGTAATACAAGGTTCAAGAAAATCCACGTGAATAGCACTATCTGCATTCCCAAAACCTGAAACCATGAGATTTCTTGCCAAAGCCTATGCTGTGAAATGGTTTATCACAGTTAAAGCTTTGTGATAGTATTCTAAAGTCCAATACTTTATTTGATTCCTAATGATGTGCCCATGTATCATCAGCACATGAAATTATTTGCTTTGATTTTCATATCATGATAACAATTGTGGGAAATTTTTAAATATAAAGCTTTTATCTCTGCTGTCATCTGCTTTGTCATGATCACACAACTCTTTTTCTTCATAAGTTTACAGTTATTTTACTGTAATATACAGTACTCCTGTTAATACAGTCCTTACCGTAAACTAGCTGAAGTGAGAGAATGATAATGCCTGCTAATATTGCTTCACTATAAAGTACACGGTTTGAATGAAATATAATGCCTCCAATGTTCTAAGTCAACAACAGGTGGCAGCAGTACTACTGTTGATAAAGCTATCAGGGTTTGATATTGATTTTCAATTGGAGAGATTACTTTAAGCAACAAAAATTCAATGCTGCTTAAAAAGCACTGATGAGTACTCACTGCAACATTCCATTTCATAAATAATAGAAACACAATATTTTCTCATGTAAACTTTCTGTAACTGACGTAAAATAACAGATGCTGAAGAACATGTCAATACAGCTATCTTAGGCTGACTTATAACATTAGAGGCATTACTTTTCATTCAAACATTGTACTTTATAGAAAATAACTATCAGCAATGCATTTTCATTTTTTCATTTTTTCATTTTGTATTAAGACAAATGTCCTTGATATATAAATCGAAGCTAAATTGATCAGCTGCTATGGCACAGTGGTGAGAGTGCAGTACTGCAGGCTATTTCTGCTGACTGCCAGATGCCTGTTCAATTTTGGCAGTTCAGATCTCACCAGGCTCAAGGCTGTCTCAGCCTTCCATCCTTCTGAGATCAGTAAAATAAGAATCCAGATTGTTGGGGAAAATATGCTGACTCTATAAACCTCTTAAAGAGGGCTGTAAAACACTGTGAAGTGGTATATAAGTCTAAATGCTATTTCTATTTTTATTAGTAAATTGGTAAAACCAGCATACTTCTGTATCAGATTTAAACTGAAGATTTTTTGGGGGGAAAATAGAATCTCCAATTTTTTGTCTAATTTTGTTTTTCTGTACACTGTGAAGGATTCTTGAAAAGCCTGGAATCCTTCATGGTGGAGCACTGCAAATGAGATTCTGCTTAATAATCTTGAAGCATATAATAAATTCCTGTTTATAGATTATTTCTATAATGCATTAATTATAGCATTATAGAAGTAATGTTGTAATAATGCATCAATGTTGTCTGTGTAACTCTATGTACAGAAGTCACCATCACAATATTGGCAATTACTAGGTAAATTGAATTAGTCTATTTTTGTCCTCCATAGAGATTTTATAAGATTGACTAAATACAAAATATGAAATAGAAATAGAGAAATAGTATTAATAAACTTGATGAGTATACTGTGAGAACTGATTTTTATGTTTCCCCTACAATTGGAGACCCGTGCTTATATGGAAGAAGCATTTAATGAATAACTTGAGTATCTGAACAGCCAGTAATTTTCTTGATGCAAAAACTGGGGAATTGCTCCTGCAAGTACTTCCACCACTTTATCTGTATTGCTTCTTGGTTTAAATGTTAGAAGACAACACTGACTAGTTGTGTTTATTAGTCTTTAGAATCCTTTAAAAATAAACCAAGATTAAACAATGTAATACACAGGCAGAATGAAATGAGGGGAAATCACAGTAAAATTATATACAGATATCTGTATTGGTGGTTACAGGTTGACATAGAGGAATGCTGTAAAAAAATTCAAAACATATCAAGGTACAAATCAATAGGATTGGTACACCATAAAAGGAAAATGGTTCCACTACACAGGTATCCCTGTAAATAATGCTTGCTTCCGTACTGTAAGCAATAATTGTTAGTTTGCTTTACAGGGAAAAAGAACTCCTTCAAGCCATGAGATGTTTATGTCCTTGAAAATGCATTTTAAAGTATTCTGGTTAACATGTTCTTCACTGTCATAGCATAGTCTGGATTATAATTCTTAAGTATTAACCATTAACAAGTTGGTCCAGAATGCAGTGGCTTGATCATTACCACTGCGTATTCATCAGATATGCCACCAAATGAACTGTACTGGTTAGCAGTGAACTTCCAATGCAGTTCATGGTGTTGGTTATCAACTAGAAAACCCTTCATGGAATAAGGCCTGACTATTTGAGGTGTTGTCTTGCTTGCAATATTTCTGCCTGCCTCCCATCAACAGTGGGTGCTCTCCATGTTCCATCTATTCAGAAAGTAATCAGAGGGAATCTGAAAAGTGAGTCTTCTCTATCGCAATGCCTGCCTTTTGGAAAAAAAACCCCCAAAGAAACTCAATGTGCCAATTCTGCAAACTTTTAAATAATGTTGGAAAATCAAGTCCTCACCACCACCCAACTTCTTGCATTGAATGGTGGAGGGCCTATTTGGCATATATAATTTGTCTTACCTATGCTATGTTTTTTATTGTTCTGCTCTATTTTTACACGCACATTGTATTTGTTTTGTAATGGCATTGTATGTCACCAAGAGTCCATGTTTTGGATTATAGATAAAGACATAAATTATAGATAAATGCCCCTTTAGCTATGGAAAAAAAGAAACATCAGGCTATTGAGTATAATAGGCTTTCCCCAGTTCATTTAACTTAATTTTTAGAAGCAGTTTTTTGCACACAAGAAAATATACAATGAAACCTTCAATGGACCTCCATGCATTATGCTACTGTTATGCTCAACACATTGCAATCAGACTTAACAAAGGAAAAGCTTTTTCTTTGAAAACTGGTGAGAACAGTATCTGGAAAAATATTTTTTAATGTATGTGTATATATAAAGATTCAAAGACATACAAAGGATGCAAGTGAATCATATTTGCCATTATATGTGTTCTGTAGAATGTTTTCTGATCACATTCTCTAGATTTGATGTAGGCATGTCCATGAACTGGAAAAATACTAAGTTTACAGCGCCAGCAAAGGAAAATCTTTCAAGCCCAATACCTATTAAAGCTATATACAGTGTGTGTGTGTGTGTGTGTGTGTGTGTGTGTGTGTGTGTGTGTGTGTGTGAGAGAGAGAGAGAGAGAGAGAGAGAGAGAGAGAGAGAGAGAGAATGAGAAAGAGAGTGAGAGTGAGAGTGAGAGTGAGAGTGAGAGTGAGAGTGAGAGTGAGAGTGAGAGTGAGAGAAATGCATTTATATATTCACAACTTCTGCTCCTAGCACTCTCCAGAAGCTCAGTAAAAGCAACAGTACTACTTTGCTATGTGCTCAACAAATGGCATTACTGTTCATTATAGATGATGGTAAAGATTGAATTAATGCATTTATGGACCGACAGCTGGATGTACACATGTACACTAATTTTTCATTGTGAAATTTCCAACAGGCCTACAAAACTATTCATACTTATAGTGTAAAGGTCCTTTGTATTCATCAGTTCCATAAATATACATCCATAAAGGATGTTCCCAGATAATTGTAAGTAGACAGAAAGGAAAATAGAAATAGAAAACAAAATAAGACCTCAGCATTTGGACAACTTCTTGGAGAAGTGGCAATTTTAGGCCTAGGATGTTCAGCAGTTTAAAAATAAGAAAACTTAAAATATTTAAGTTAATCCAAGATACAAACAATATACAAATGTAGATAATTACACACATAGATTCATATATGCATACATGAAAATTCTATCTTAAGCCAGTGAGACTTAAATGTGTTTATTTGTATTATTTTCTTAAGTGACAAATGTATGATCAACATTTTGAAACAATAGTTTCTCAGCTGAAATGTATACTCTGCAGCACAACATATTCAGAATATTTTTCCTCCTCTTTTTATACTTTCCTTTTAAAATATGTTCTTCCCTTTTAAGAGAGGTTTCTTTCTCACTAGGAAAGGCAAACATGATGGATACGAGAAAAAGAACCCTTTTTAAAATGACTGCATTATGTAGCATTTCAAAAGCTATCTATGAAAAAATAGAAGGAAAAAAACTATAGTCAGAGACAAAGGATATGATCTATAAAAAGATGTCCCTGAATGAAGGCTGGTGACTAATACTTATAAGTACATTGCAAAATGCAGCAATGGGAAACAAACAATTTAATTATATAAAAGATTGTCATCTTGGTAAAATATGACTCTTGAGCATCAGAGGCTTTTAAAATGTAGCCAGGTTGGCTTACTTTGTGACTTATAGTCTAAACATATTTACTTTACCTCTTTATTTTGAAATGTGGTTGGTAGCTTATCAATTACAAAATAGACAATGTATAGATGGTGGGTTGCCGATATCTCATCACTGTTTTTTAGTATTCTGCAATGCTTCCTAGGATTATGCTACAAATTTTGGTGGCAAACCTCAAATAACAACTACTATTGCATAAAAGTCTTGGCATTTTTTCATTTAACAGTTATTCACTTTAAAAAAAACAATATCCAAATTTCTCACAGTAGCTTTCCAATAACTAACTTTCACATTTACATTGACAATGGCAATAGAGCAGGGTTGTCAAACTCAAGGCTCTCAGCCCGTATCTGGCCCGCTATGTGGTTGAATCTGGTCTGCACGGCCATCCTGGAAAAATTAAGGGGCTGGCTGCATCATTTCAGCCCATCCGAGACCATCCCAGCAGGCATGCATGTACACAGGAGGCAGTGGGCACATTCATGCACAGGCCTAGTCCATGCCATCCTGGCAGGCGCACGTGCGCATAGGAGGAGGTAGATTTGGAAGGAATAGGACATTCTTGTGCACATGCACCACACACTGCCTCCTGTGCGCACACATGCTTGCCAGTATGGTGTGGGCTGTGCTGTGCGTACACGTGCACACTGACTCTTGTGTGCACACCTACCATGATAGAATGTTCTCTCCCCACCCCACCTCGCTGCCAGCCCATGGGGGACACGTTTAATGCTGATCCGGCTCTTGAAGAAATCGAGTTTGACACCCCTGCGATAGAGAGTTTAGATTAAAATATGCAATCATTTCCTGTTTTAACAAAGAAGTCTTGTTTCCAAATAATTTGGAAACAAATTATGACAAAGGTTACAGTGATCTCTGTAAACCAATCTTGGCTCATGAAATGCTGAAGTAGCTCGGAGGGCATTTTATGCTAATTAATAGCCTTGATTATTCATGGTTAGAATCTTCTTTTACAACAACTAAATCCGGAATGAAATAACAAAAGCAAGCACTAAAGATTGTTCTGACATATAATTGTGCTTTCATTCATTTATGATATTTAGATTTCTTTTTTTCTCTGGATACCTGGCTCTGTCAGAAGAGTGAGAGGGACTTCATTCAAGGATCTAAAGCCAAATTGGCCAACAAAATGGCCTATTCATTTAGGATCATAGAGAGACAAAGTCATTCTTAAAGATATTCAATAAACTTTTTACATGAATGTACTACATTATTATTAAATAATACTAGAAAATGTATGAAAACCATCGGAAAACCATTTCCATTATGAAATGATTTTCTGTTCACATATTATTAATGTGTGAAATGGTACAACCATACACCTGTACTAATGATTGAGAGATGGAAGTAGTTAGTAGTATCAAGTTTCTGGGTGTGCAGCTGATGAACAAGTTAGCTTGGTCACTCAGCAGTGAGACATTGATGAAGTGGGCACAGCAGCATCTGCATGTGAAAAGCATATCCTCCGTCTCCTAGCTGTACCACTTACTATAAAGGGATGATTGAAAACATCCTGTCATATTGCATTACTGTGTGGTTTGGAAGCATTACTTTTTTTTATTAGGAAGACTGTGTAGAGAGTGGTGAGGACAGCAGAAGAGATTATAGGATGTTCATTTCCTTCTGTTCAGAATATGGCATATCAACACTACTTGCTTAGGATTTGCAGTATTTTCAGAGATGCTACTCATTGTCTCCGTGACAGGCTTTTTGATTACCCTCTAGGAGGCCCTGTCCAGAGTTATGCCAAATCAGAAATATGGTATATTTTCTAAAGAGAGTAGTCATTATAATAAACATAAACCTGCAAGTAAAATATTGAAATGGGCTTAAGATAACCCATATAGTGCAGCCTCTTTAGTATGGTTGAAGGAATGTGTGAATTTAACCAATAAGAGAATATTATTCTTAGAAGGCCATGACTTGCAAAAGGGGTGGCATGCTTTTTTATGGGATGTAGGGAAAACTAGCCAGAAATATTTTCACAGACACCTAATCAGAGACTCATTATTAACTAATTGGAAGAAAATACGGAAAAAACACTATTTAAAAATACCAATTTGGATTTCAACAATGGAGGCGATGATTCACCCAAATAATCTGGATATCACTAAAATGA